>JAJIYU010021432.1:0-10037 GCA_030144865.1 Tinospora cordifolia | reverse complement strand
AAAAAAAATTAACTTAATAACATAATTATATCTGCTATTTTTTATTCAATTATGTGTATATATATTATTAGTTATTATAAAAAATATCAAAATATATATAGTGATATTTTTAATTAGATTCAAATCCATCTCTAACAAACCCTACTCCTTAAACAAGAAGACTATTAAGCAAAATAATGACAAGACTGATGGAGAACAACAGCCTTAGAATTTCAACAACGCCACAAATGATTATATTGAGAATCCAACAAGAACATCATTTGTGGCTGTGAAGATCGACTTCGTAGAACCACCGTGGATCAGTGTTCGATCGGAACCACCGGACTGGCTGGGAGTTGATGAAATAATTCTGTCGAGCATCAAACGAAAGGCCAACAGTGTGGATCTCCTGTTCTCTCTTAGGATCATAAATAATAAAAACCAATGGCAAGAAGGCTTCAGAGAAGCAGGTGAATGAGCATTCTGTTCAGTGAAGAAAGCTTTCTTGTCAATGGTATTCATCATTCGTAAACTCCATAACTACACCTTGTAGATGCAAGAAATCTTTTTCTATGAGGATCTATAAGGGATTTTAACTCTTGTTCAGAAAGACATGCATGCCTCCTTTGTCTGGCTCTTTTCACAAATCTTCTCACACACGCTAACTCTCATGGTCTACGCACCGTTCACTCAATGGCACACAACACTGCAATCGTCGTTATTCCTCTGCCTGACTCTTTCATGGCAACAACCACCACCGAGATCGTATTAATTGCAGAGAGTCAAAATCATCAAAATCCTAAGTTAATTTTCTCTACAATTAGAACTTCCTCAGTTTCTTCAACATCATCTGGGAAGACAAACTCCGTAGGAGGTAGTAATGGCAGTAGTGGAAAGGTTCAGCTGACTTCTAGTGGAACCAATGGTGGGGATGGGCACTTTGACAGATTTGCTGAAGTCATCTATTCTACAAATTATATGGGACTCTTGCTTAAGGAGATTTGCTAAAGGGGATTCTCATGTTAACGCTATTCGCCTATTCTACCGATTACGACAGGCTAATATCCACTTTGATGTTTTCACTTGTTCATTTGTTCTCAAAGTGTGTTCAGTGTTGCTAGGGCTTTCATATGGAAAAATAGTTCATGATTTGGTTGAGAAACTCATATTTCATTCAGATTTGTTCTTGCAAAACAAAGTTGTTCATATGTATGCCTATTGCAATAGCTTTGATAATGCTAGGAAGTTTGTTTAATAAAAAGTCCCAACGGATTGTTGAAATGTTGTGACGTGGAATATCACTTCTTCATTTTTAGAGATCGTATAAATTGTATCCCAATTTTTTTTTACCATTGTATACTATTTTTAGAGATTGTATACCAATGGCTTTTGAGATTTTTAGAAATTGTATATCATTGTATACTATTTTTAGAGATTGCATACTATTGTATCCCATTTTTATACCAAATGTATACCATTGTATATCATTTCTAGAGATTGTACACCATTGTATCCCATTTTTATATCAACTGCATACCATTATATCCCATTTTTATAAGTTAAATGTTATATCAATGTTACACCAATTTTATACCATTGTATCTTATTTTTATAAGTTAAATGTTATACCAATGTTATACCAATGTTATACCAACTGTATATTAACTTTTGGTATACTAATAGTTGTTAATTAATGATTTTTACAACACTATATACCTATGTTATACGAAATGTATACCAATGTTATACTATTATTTATAATTTAAATATTATACCAATATTATACCAACTGTATACCAACTTTTTGTATACTAATGGTTGTTAATTAATGGGTTTTACAACACTGTATAAAAATGTTATATGAACTGTATGTCAATGTTATAATATGTTTTATAAACTAAATATTATACCAATGTTATATCCATTGTATATTAATGCTATACTAATAGTTGTTAATTAACAGTTTCCAGTAGTTTTGCTATTAAGTTTTTCATATTTGTATGAAAATGAAAATGACATATTTTTGTAATTATTTCTATTTTCTGTACAAAAATGTGTTTTTTCCTATTATCTAGGCATAAGATGAAACTTTGCCCTTCAACTTTTTTGAAAAGTGCACCTAATGCAACTCACCTAGTGCCTCAAATTGGTGCACTATTAATACAACTCTCCTGGTGTCAGTTGCTCCTAAGGCATTCAAGTGTTTGTTCATCTCAGTGAACCACTTATCAGTAACTACATGATTAGCCATACCCTCAAAAGTATTGCGTCGTAGCTTCTGAAATTCTATCAACAAGTTCTTCTGTTCTATATCATCCACAATCAGTTGGTCCCGTGCCACTGGACCATTAGGTAATGTGGCTTGATGAACTTGGGGTTGAGGTTGTGCCTCTGGCTGGGGCTATACCGGTGGCTGGTTCTGCATCCACGCGAGGTTCCTCATGACCTGTTCCACAACTTGCCACCGTTTTAGTTGGAACTATTGCCATTGACACTCCATTTTCACTCTGCCTAGATTTATCGGTATTTTCATCTCTCGTACCGTTACCTCTTGTTTTTGCCATTATCTAGAAGCCAAAAGTTATTTTAGTATCCATCAGTTCAATGTGATATCAATAAGGAAAATTTTAATACACAAAAAGATCATGGTTTCAACTTAATTCAATCTGGGATACACAAACCCCTCCCTTTATCTCAAAGTCGAATACTAGTTTTTGCAACTTGTAATAAGTGCCATCTTTTATATCTTTATTCATGGTTTGTGATTCAATTGTTAGAATAAATTTTCTCACGTCATTTGCGCTATCATAACTTTATATTCATGTCTCTATGTTCTGAGTACATTCAATAACCTATCAGTTTTTGTTTCTAAGTTTGAAGTTTGAAGATTTCAAGCCCTCATGTGTGTTTTGGGTACAAGATTTTTGGTCTCGTATAATAGTATTCCAACTTTTAGCATTAAGTAGCATGCAAACAAACATTCAATCAACACACAATTCACGCTAGCATAGTGAGATTTCTAAGCTTCCATCTGTGCCTCCAAGTTCAAATGTCTCATACCACTCTTGTCCAGCGACACAGGTTTCCACTCAAAAACCTTACTATACCCAAACAATTTTGCAAATGTTTCAATGACCAATGCCTTCCAAGTCTTACTATACTTGACCGTCCCATACCAGCCAAGCATAGAAAAATAAGCTCTTCCAAAGTCACCAACCAATTACCGATCATGGCCCGTCAATCTTCAAGCCTAGGATTCCTCCATATCCCTAATTACTACGCGTCCCATACCACACAGAAACCAAAGATACATAATCATTCGGATCTTGTGGTTTGCTTTCACAAATTTCAGTCTCTAATTTATGTCATAATGATTTTCATTTATAATCCACTGTGCCCCCTTAGCAACACCCAAGTCTCTACCTATGGTATCTTTTCCTAGACCTAAGGTTTCGATACTTGGTTAAGTGGTTCGTCCGTTGAACCCACAACCATCATCAACTTTAGGTACTGCCATTGGTATCTGAATACAAATCTAGCCTAGTACCTTGCTGTCTAAGCTTTCATCTCACCATTGGCATCCATTGCCTAGGTTCTCTCTTTCTTTCACCCAGTTGTCTACTAACTGAGCTTTGATACCAACTTTGTAACACCCTAGTTCTCGGTCTTTCATTTCTGTCACATCTGTCACTTATGGAGAGAGATGCCATTAAATGTCAGCACACATGTCATCTACTGAGAATGGGGACATTACTTTTCTCACATTCAATTTCTCATTAATACCATCAGGACGTACTAGATCACATATAAATAAAACATCGAACTCTTGGACTCAGTAAGATTTATCTAAACAGGCGACAACTCAAGAGATAATACGAAACATAAATTTAATAATTGAACTAATTAGAATTTATCACGGACTTCTCAAATAAAATCTGAAAATTTGGCCCATGTGGCCCAAAACATATCTTAACCAACATTAATATAAAGGTCAATAAAAAGGGTCGTATATCTAGTCTAAACCAAATGCACTCGATGACTAAAGAAAAATCAGGTAACAACCTTAACAATGAGGTTTGCAACTACCACAGTACTCCATAGTACTATTAACACAGACCGCCTGAAGGATCACCAAAAATATAAAGGTGGGGTGAGCTAAAGAGCCTAGTGGATCACACACTGTACATCCATAATATTATTTAAGTCAAAATATCAAACATGCAAACACTTGACATGCATTAGACATTTTAAACATTCAGTTGTTTATCAGTAGTTAATTTGGACTGAAAGACTTAATCTCTAGTCTTTTCTTATCGTTATTCTATCAAAGGAGACAAGAAAAATGCACTATAATCAAATTCCAATGAGCCAAGGGGCACACCCATTACCCAACTTGGGAACTAGGGTCACACCCATCTCTCCATCACTAGAGAACTAAGGGCACACCCATCGTTCTATCATCAAGAATTAGGGGCTAACCCATCATTCCATCTATGAGAACACCCACAATGATCCTCCGTGGACTACTGTATCGGTATATCATTCGAATCTTAAGTTATCTTTGATTGAGATCATACAGTCAATCATTTCATTCTAATAAACATGAAAAATATAGCATGTAAATTCATTCAAATAGATTGAACATATTAATCATTTCATATCTCATAACATGAAAACATGTAAACAACTAGCATGGATACTTCATGTTGTACATCATTCATACTAACACAAGAGCTCATGGTATGCAATTAACGTCAAAACGTTCTTTGGTATGCAATAAACATGAAAAATATAGCATGTAAATTTATTTAGAATAAATTAACCACACATCATGTTTGACATTTAAAACTCAAATAAGATTAATGAGCAAGGTAATTACTTCCACCTGTTATTTTGCTCTTTGGGTGCTAGTTTAGCCTCAATGGTTTGAAATCCTTAGACTTAAGAATTATAAAACATTCTTCAATATTTGTAATGTTTTTAATATTCAAGATTCCAAATCTAATGATTTTCATATTTTAGTTAAAAATTCATGCATAGAAAGTCTGATAAACAAATTGTTTATTGTGTTACCGCGACACTCTTCGTGTTACTGTGGTAATGTGAGGTTGTTCTCACGTGTGTCAGATACCATTGGGTCAACATCTCAACGTTCACGAGTTATTTTGAAAAATTGTATCCTGCATGCGTTTTCGTTTCTCTCGCGACGAAGATTATTTGAATGGTTAAGGGTGTTTTATACCTCTCTATTAATCGTTCGCCTCCAATAACCCTTTTTGGATCACTCTCGCGCCTTCTGTGCACTATTATACAAGAAAGAGTGATTATCGCTAAACAAATGTTAAACCGTTACTGGCTTCAAACAAAATGGTGTGTCAATCGTGCCTCGTGGAGTTTTAATCTCTAAACACAAAGTGCAACGACGGTATGATTCTATACCTTACATGTTTTGAAAACAACTTTTGATCCTCGGTCAGACTTTCAAAATGTTTTTGGGTATTCTTGTTACGTCAAGGGAGTGTGTAGAATCTTAAGAAACATGAAATGTGATAGTAAACTGATGCTTCATAGAATAGAATGATTGTCTTAACTTGGTATTACCCCTCGAAAATCGTCACTCATGCATTTGTTCCTTCCTCAATGCTCACTAGACGATTATCAAAAAAATAGTAAATATTGGACGTTTATTAGAAACCAGTGAAGATGCGTATAGGAGAGGAAGAACTTGGCAATAGAACGGCTAGGGTTTTGCCTTGAGATCGAGGGTAAGCATAAGGAGCAACAGTGAGCACTGCAAGTTGAACAACAAGCACTGGACAATGAGGATTAGGGTTTTCTGTGCATATGTTTATATACAAACAGGGTTGAATTAGGGTTTGCGCAACTTCTATTTTTGAATTTCAATCGCAGGATCGCGATATTCGGCATGCCCTAATCGCAAGACCGTGGTTAGGGGACTACGGTCTTGACGAGAACCAGTTTTCATGAGTTTTGGGAACGCAGGATCGCAGTCCTCACCCATGGGACTGCGGTCATTGTGCAGACCACAGATTTTTTATTTTATTTTTTTGACACAGGAACTAGGTCCTTTTGTCGGTCAAAAGGGTTTAGGGAATAAGGTGCCCTTATGCAAATAGTTTAGGCATACACCTTGAACCATCAACTTTTTATTATTTTTTTGAGTGCCCACTTAATATCAAAATATTATTAAAATTAATAAAATGTAGTTTTTTTTTATAGAAATATGATCTTTATAATTGTTATTTAAATGGGCACAAGGTTTAAAGTATATAATACATTTATAATTTACCCTCATAATTATTATTTTTAAAAAGTTAAATTTGGGTTAAAATTTTTTTATCTTGGTAAATAAAGGAGGCAAGTGAAAGAAATTATGAGAATAAATTAGTATTAAAGCTTGAAAAAAAGTTAAACTATATGTATTTTATATTTTAATACTAATTTATGCTCATAACTATTTTTATTTGCCTATGTTATTTGTAAAAACAGTATATTACTAAAAAAATAAATGAAATTTTTCTGTAAAAGTAATTTTACCAAAACTTATGGAATTGTATTTTTAAAATAGTAAAATTATTTTTATTGAAGAGAAAAATATTAAAAATAAAAGTATTATTTATAAATTGTTATTTTATTTTGAAATAGTTTTAAATAATGTTTTCCGCTATCAAGTAAAGTATAAAATGATCAAAATAGCAAAACTAATTTGTCAATTAAATTTTCATTAAAAACTGAATTATTAAAAAAATTTTCTAAAAATAATTTAGCTTATTCAAAATTTAACATAAAATTCATTTTAGTTTTTATGAAACTAATAAAATATTTAATCTAGAAATAAAATATTTAGTTTTTATGAAATTTGGCATCTCAAAAAACTGGCAATCTTTTGAAAAATGAAAATATTCTATTATTTTAAAAAATTATGGAAGCTATATTAAATAGTCAAAACTGACGTCATCCTCAATAAATATGTCATTTTTTGTTAGAAATTGATTTAGAGTTTGCATTCATACAATTGTTTTTGAAAGACTACATTTTTTAAATATTAAAACTTGAAAAAAAGTTAAAATGTATGTATTACACATTTAATACTAATTTCTGCTCATAATATATATTAAAATTGTACCCATTTATATAATAATTATAAATATTATATTTTCATGAAAAGTAATTGCATTTTATTATTTTAATAATGTTCTTCATATTAAGTGGGCACTCAAAAATAAATAGAATTGTTTGCACAAGGTGCAACCTTGCTCTGTATAAAAGCACCTTGTGCTACTAAACATTTGATTAATTTTCACAATTAAAGTTTCATTTAGTTAATTTTAAAATAAAACAAAAAATAAATATAACCCATTTCTTATCCCCACACCTACCTAAACACCTATTTACATATTAAGGATTCTTAAAATTATAAATGCTGATATAAAATATATTATCAACTGACAGAGTTTGAGTTAAGTGGATGAAACTCAATGTTCTTTCATCAGTGATTTCAATTTCGAGCCTTGAGTACGATCAAAATTACATTAGAAGAGTTTTTTCATTTGCGTCTTGCAGTAATTCGATTAATAATTAGAATTGAGATAAATGTTAAAAAATATGCAGATATATAGGATTATAGTAGAAATAATATGTGACCAATACAAGGTCTGTGATATTATAAATAATATAGAAATTTTGTTGTTACATCTTCTTAAGAACACATCTAATCTAATTTAGCATTATTTAGCCACATAAATACAATATTATGTCACATGTATATATGCCGATGCATGCACGTGGGCACACACACATATACATATATATATATATATAAATATATATTAGAAATAAATAGAAAATGGAGTAACTGTTTGATATTAGAATTGTACTAAAATAATATAAAAGTTACAGAATTATTTTTAATATGATGCCTTAAAAAAATGTAAAATTTATTGTTAAATATAATTTCCAATCCAAAGAAGTGCCATACTTTTTCTTTTACATAAAGAAAGGAAAAAAAAAAAAAAGCAGCATCAACTTTTACTGTTTAACCAATGAAAGTGCTAATGTGGCAACTACATCAGATTCCACTATCAAGAGAAGGCATCTGATAGTCAGTCAAATCGGACACCGAACTCTCTGTTCCACGGCACAAGCTAATGCCAAGTCTCCAAAAAGATCCACCACGGAAAAACTGAGCACACGTGTCGTGCAAAGGCCACGGAAAAGGTTTAGAAAGAAAAACTCTCGGGAGCACAGGGACCGATATTAATGCCATCGTTTTGGGTAGTTCACGCGCTCGAGGAATGAGGCAATGAACAGAGCTGTGAAAGCCAACAGAGAGCTCTGCTGTGATGTGAAGCTTGAAAATTCGATTTGTTTGCTTTCGATTTTATTCATTTTCTACCGAAATTCAGAGTACCCAGGAAGAGAGAAGGAGAAAGAAGCAAGCTTTAATGGAAGAAGAGCAACTTGATTTAGTTCTGGTGCCATTGGGTCTGGTGTTAATGGCGATATATCATGGGTGGCTTATATTTAGAATCCAAAGATCACCTAAAAGAACGGTCATAGGAATTAACGCACTCAGTAGAGAACAATGGATCAATTCTATGATGTCTGTAAGTGTTCTTTCAACTCATTTCCTTGTTTATCATTTCTCTTTTTGTTTTTTGTCAAATATGATCTCTTGCATTTACACCCACCTTTCGTTTGATTAATTTTCTTTATGGGTCTGTTATACTGTTCTGTGAATTTTTAGATCCATTTATAATTTGTTCTTGTTCTTCTTTTATGTTCAGTTTAAAAGTTTTCATATACTATCTCCAGGAAGTTTATGACATGAACTTAAAAAAAGGGAAAGTTACACTTTTTTGAGGTTGAAACTTCAATTCAACCAGCGATGAGCATGTAGGTTTTTTTTTTTCTTTGAAGAAATAAATTTCATTTCTCTTTAAATCTTGTTGATCACAGTGAATTGATGAAACTAAGTATTTGCCCAGATAGATCTGTTGGGTCTTCTACTGTAATCTAGATTAGACATCTCCATGGCTAACTTAAATTTAGAGGAAAAAAATGTCTCAAGTTCTGAATGGTAAAGCTTAAATTTTCTAAACTGCAAATGCTAGGACACATAATTGACACAACCGAAAGTTTGGTCGTGCAGGATCCTATAAAGAACGGTGTTCTTGCAGTTCAAACGCTACGAAACAACATAATGGCATCAACATTACTTGCAACTACAGCCATCACTCTTAGTTCAATCATCGGCGTATTTGTAAGCAGTAAAGCTTCATCAACAAAACTGATTGTTGGTAACAAAACTGACACAGTCTCTTCAATCAAACATTTTGCCATCTTAGTTTGTTTCCTCTTTGCATTTCTCTGCAACGTTCAGAGCATTAGATACTATGCTCACGTTAGCTTCTTGGTAACATTGCCAACAATCAGTGATCGTGGCGAATCAGCTTCATATGTGACGAGAAGCTTGAATAGAGGAAGTTACTTTTGGTCTCTAGGATTAAGAGCATTTTACTTTTCATTTCCACTTTTTCTGTGGATTTTTGGCCCAATTCCTATGTTTCTATGTTGCTGCATAATGTTGGGTGTTTTGTATTTCTTAGATACAACAACTAGCGTTACACAAAACCTTCATAGTTACTCATTAAGGGAAGGGGATGGTATAAAATCCGAGTCTTTCCAAGCAGTCTGAGTAATTATATATGGAGGGCAAGTTAATGTTGTATAGTAACAGGTTAATCTATAGTTTGGTTATCATGAGATCTAGAAGATCGATCTTGTATCAGCATGAAATTACAAGCCAGTTTCTTTCTTGTAAATAAGTAAGTGTTAATTTGGTGCAGCATTTCTCTTCACATTCACTCTTTGCATGCTTAGACTGTTCTTCTCTTTGATGATGCCAATATATATAAAATTCAGTTCAACTAAAGGTCCGTCTGGTACAGCTCAGATGGTCCCGTTTGGTGCACGGGATTATTTTAGTGGAATGAAATAGGGTGGGATAGTATGAGATAAGAAGAGATATAAAAATT
>JAJIYU010021431.1:0-10068 GCA_030144865.1 Tinospora cordifolia | reverse complement strand
CAAATTGGTTACATTGATGTAAGCAATATCTGTTTGTTTGTGTAGGTTTGCATGGATCCATTCCTCTAACCACCGCATGCCATGCCAAGAAGCTGTGTTTTTGCATCCACCTTGAGCTGTAAGAGTGTTTTCAATTTAAATGTGGATATGCATTCATTATAAACCTAAAGATGATGTATATTTTAAGAGATATTTAATTATATATTATAGACGTTAAAGTTAAAAAGTAAATTTTTTAATAAATTCAAATTATTATATATTATTTTATTTTTAAGTATTGATTTTTTATTTTTTTAATATTTGTTTATTTAATTAACGTATAAAAATAGACGATCATGTTGATAATATTTATATTTATTTATATTATGTCAGTTTTATATTTGTATTGAAGATAATTTTTTAAGTTAATATGTATTAATTTTTATATAATATAAATATATATTTTTAATTTCATATTTATATTAGAGACCCAAGGATCTACCAGAAATGGTGATGAAATCTAAGCAAAATATCCTCACATTTGCCACTACCCCCCTTGACATCTCATGCCCACCGTTTCCCACTTAGTTTTATTAAACAAGTGGCGCTTTCCCATGCCGTCTACTTTTGTCCCTTTCACCCTATTCCACCAACCTTTATAAAACCCTCCCTGAAAACAACTCCAAAAAAGTTTCACCTGTGGGCTTACACCTGCTAAAGCGACAGATCCCATGGCTGCTGGAATCCTTCCAAATGTGGTCACCGGAACCGGCTTCGTCGGCCTGAAATCGACCTCTCCAAAGTCTGCTTTTCCGGGCACCGGCTCAATCGGCCAGTGGAGCCACAAGACCGTCTCAAATGGATCCAAGACTTTCTGCATGAAGGTATAGAATTGTATCTTACCTTATTACTAGTAGTAATAATTGGAGGTAGGAGTGTGAAACAAAACTAAGTATAATCAGCTGATGAACACAGACATGGTCTCCGATAGAGAACAAGAAGTTTGAGACGCTGTCTTACTTGCCTCCTCTCTCCGTCGAATCCATCGCCAAAGAGATCGATTACATGCTGGCCAAGGGCTGGATCCCCTGCCTTGAATTCGACCAGGTAAACTACTTAAATTTGATTCATTTATCATGTATATGTACACAATGAAATTGTTGTGTATGTGTTTGTTGTTGTTTTTTCTTTTTCCATCGCTATTTTATTTTATTTTTTGGGTGGTGGTGGAAGGTGGGTCATGTGTACAGATCGAATAGTAGGATGCCCGGGTACTACGACGGGAGGTACTGGACGCTGTGGAAGCTGCCGATGTTTGGGTGCAACGATTCGGCGCAGGTGCTGAGGGAGATTGACGAGTGCAAGAACACGTACCCGAATGCTTATATACGGTGTTTGGCCTTTGATAACCAAAAACAAGCTCAGTGCATGGCCTTTGTGATTCAGAAGCCCACCACCAACAACACTGCTTCTTCTTCCTAAGTGTTTCATCGATGCTGCTTGCTACTGCTTCATGCTGCAAGTTAACCGGGCACCTTTGGTTTTGAGGCAATGGTTTTTGGTTTGCTATAATATTAATAAATGATTGTCGGGCATGGTGCGATTGGGATCACTTGGATGGTGGAATGGATCCCCTTTTGGGTCACTTTCAGCCTTTTTTTTTTTTTTTTGGTTGTTTTTTCCTTTCTTGTTTTGTTATCAAAGCTCTGTTTTAGTGTCTTGGTGGGAACATATTAAAGAGAATTGTCATTCAGTTGGTATCAACTATAATAATTTCTGCTTATATACATGTTTTTTTAAACTGTTTATGCAGTTAGATTTTGATTTAGCCCTTCATAGAGGAGGTTGGAAGAAAAAAAAAAAAAAAAAAAAGAGGCGTTCCATGAAAGATGAAACTGCCAAAATATGTTTTTGATGAACCTTGTGTTACGAAACAAGTTTTTTAAAAATAAAATTGACTTATTTTAACAGAAATTAAAGTTATATTTGTTAATTTTATTTATTCTTTATTTATACCTTAAGTTTAATTTTTAATTATAATAGAGGTTTAAATACTAAAATAAGCTCTCTTTTTTTGCTTGGTTATTTATGTAAAAATTATACCTTTACCCCAATTACAGATATTAACAAAAGTATTTAAAAATAAATAAAATTTTGATTATCTTCTAACTTTTTTCAGAAGGAAAAGAGTTTACTCTAATTGAAGATACTTAAAAATAATTTCTTGATTATCCTTTACTTTTTCTAGAGGCAATAGAGCTACCAAACATTAACGTTTTTCACTCATATTTCTTAAGTACTTTACTTTGACTGAGATTAAAGTTTGAAGTAGATATTCAATAGAGTTATCGACCAGTTGTCCAGTGCAGTATAATTTTTCAATCACAATTATTTTCAGAAGAAGAAGAAGCAACTAAGGTATTGGCAGCAATGAGCTGTTTAAGATTCTTACATCTAAATCAAATTGGCAAATGCTGATGTACATAAATGCCAATGCTAATGAATCATGTTAAAATGTAGGGAGTTTAAAGAATGACTGATTCACAAAACTCCACCAAATCATGTACTTTAATGCACAAGAATCATTTCAATTTCAATTCCACCTGCAAATTTCTTCTTCCTTCCCTCTCTCCTCATCAAGCTTTCAATGCCAAAGCCTCATGCAGAACCCAGTAGGCATCCCATGAGGTTTCTGGGTGGACATAACTTCAGAGAATGTATCAATAAGTTGTCCTGCAAGACACGCTGGATCGTCAAGAAATGTATCTACAAACACCTTCACAATCCTCCTCTCCTCTGGACTAGCTCTCAAGCTATACCAAGTTAGAAATTTCACCCTGAAATTCTGCTCAATGTGCCCTTCACATTCCAATCGCCTAATCGTCTTTACGCAGTACTCGTAACCACCGTCGAAAGACCCATTCTTCGTGCAGTAATTGTCTTTCCATGGAACTCCAATCCTCCTCCTTGATGAACTTCCAGCTTGCATTTCCTTAAACCCATTATTTTCTTGCTCTTCATTACTTGGTTCTGGTCTCCTATTCTTCCCTAGCCCATCTAGCTGAGTCTCTGGCTTGTCAGGAGTAATGGGCAAGGAGGCATTCTTAGAACCATTCACAAACGGCACAATCTGGGTCTCTATCGGACCAGTACCACCGTTTGATCTGTTATCGTCAACAATCATCTTCTCAGACAAAGAGCATTCGGGAGAATGGTCCGGCTTCATGTCAGGCACCGGATTCCCAACTCCCATCACAAAGCCTCTTTGAGACTCCATTGGAATTGTCAAGCTCTGACCAAATCCTACTTCGACTGATACTCTTTCTTCTTCCAATATAGAAACCGAGTCTCCAAGTATTCCTTCCTGACCGACAATGCCTGTGGGATTATCAGTAGCAATGTTAGTGGTTTCATCTCCATCAGAAGGATTAGATATGCTGCTACTGTTTGTTGTTGGGCTTTGGCCTCTTTCTGGAACCGGGTTTTTCACAATGTCATTGCCTGTGGTGAATTTAGCTTCCCAGATTAATTCTTTTGCGCCTTGTACAGAAACTACCTTGAATAGATACTCTGTGGCTGGGGCAAGGTCACTCAAAAAGAGCTTTGTGTCTAGTGTAAGAAATGTTCGATCCGGTTTTGCTGGATAATCTGCAACATCAACTTTCCGGAGCCATACCATGTACTCTACATGCTCTTTGGGTGACAGGTCTTCATAAGTCAAGTCCAACATAAGAGATGTGGGTGACAAACTAATAAATTTAATTTCACCTGGAGATGAGAAGTTAGAATCTGACCAAAAATTCTTTAAAAAAAAAAAGAAGAAGATTTCTAGAGTAATGATAATGGTGATGATGTGAAAGGAGACAGAAGATTCAGGAGAGATGGAATACCGTGAGTCCTAGGATTATGTATAGGCAAGATGCTAGAAGAAAGAGTTGAATCTAGTGATTCAATGGCAGATGCACAGAGACGTTGAACGCCTGGACCTGAAGAAAGCCTGTTAACAATACCACGGGCCATCTTTGTGGGCAAACCAGCCATTGGTCCCACTTCAGCTTCGAGCATTTTTGCAGCCATTTCAACTATTTCGTTAACCTTTCTATACTTCTGAGTTCCGTCGAGAAGCTTAAGGCAGAGAGAGATACGATAACAGAGTACATCCACCCGTCTAGTATCCTTTGCCGTCATTAGTTGCTTCCGACAGCATCTGTCCTCAATAAGATGGTCTAGTTATCAAACATGTTTTGTATATATTAAAGATTGACAATGACAAGCTTGTTAGTCAGCAAAATCTTTGATCTGGTGCAAGTCAAAGAACTTATTAGATCATTCAAATTCAACACTCTCTAGTGTTCGACTCAAAAATAACATGGTTTTGAAACCCCAGAAAGATTTTTCACTTTTTGACAGGTAAAAGATATCAAAATAGTTTTTGGGAGAGTTGGGAGATTATGACCAAAATTGTTAAAAACAATTGATGGCCTATGTGCCATCAAAGTAGAGACTACAAATCTACAAGGAGATGAGTAGAGAAAAATATTCACCTGCAAACCAAACAATTTTTTTTTTGCCTTCTCTTCATTTAGGTAACATCACATTGATAGGGATTTAAAACAAAGAAAGTGCATCATGGATCATTTGAACTTGAAATTAGCACAAGGGAAGTTCTATGAGAGATCATAGATCACATAATATATAAGCACTAATGTATACTCAGTAAAGCAAATAAATATATGATACATAAAACATAAAATTCTTATGGAGAATATTCTTTGCTCAAGGTGATTGTACACAAAGAAAACTAATCAAAGTGAAATCATGGTATATATTGCCAAGTAAAACATGAAGAAGAAACATAGGCTTAAAACTCAATAAAATTTAAAAAATAGTAAGAAGTGCTGTTGAGGTGGAAATGCAAACCTAGGTGGTGGGCCTAAAAGAGTTTAGGACAAACCATAAAATAATTATTTAAAAGTTTCTAAAGAATATTTATTTATTCATTGATCTCTCACTACGTATATATGTGTGTATGGGTGTGTGTATATAGAATAGATAATATATTATTTAATTTTTATTAATTTAGGATTTAAAATATTTTTTTTCAAGGACTAAAAAAATAAAAAAGAAAAAGGAAATTTTCAAACACTCCCTATCGCCTAGGCGCTCCCGAGAAGGGGAGGTTGGGCATCTAGGCGTCAAACACAACAATGTGTAACTAGTGACCAAAAAAAGGGAAGAAAAAAGGGGAATCGAGTAAAAGTAGTTACCTAAGCAAGTCATTCACTTTTCCGCAAGAAACACAATAGAAGCACCCTTCCAATTTCCTTTGAAGCCTGACCTCAGCAATGCCAGTTCTTTCATGTTTAATAGCGCACTCAAGATGACATGACATACCGCATGAATCACCCTCACAGGGAGGCTCAGAGCTGCAAACCAACCAAAGGCTAGGATCCTTATTATCATCATATTGGTAACATATGCAACAAGAACACCTTTTGCAGAAAAGATCATCTCTTTGTAAGACAGCCCTGCATGCCAAGTTTCGACAGGATTTAGTACTAACTGAATCCTCACTGATATTTCTGTTCAAATGGGCTGTTGCAGCGGGCAATCTTGAAGGATTATCCGTCTTTCTCTGCCTCTTTGGTGCATTTTGATTGGTGGGTGGTGAAGTCTGTGGCTCAGGAATAGTCCAAGCTGTTCTCTTCGTGGAATTATTCTCAGTTACGATTCGAAGCAGTTGTTCAATTATTTTGGACTTGGGCAAGCCAGTGTATTTCCGTTCTTTTCCCATCTCTGCACACAGGATTAGAAGAAGTTCCCGCCGGCTCCATGACTGTAGGATTTCAGGAGCTTCACTGGACCGTTTTGAGATTTCATGTACAAGATCTCTCTTCTCCTCCAAACTCAGTAAACTGCATTTGAAAGGATCCCGCACAATTCCTAAAGAACGCCCAAGACAGGGTAATTTAAAGTGATTACAATTTTTATACGTCAATTATACATAGATAGCAACATTTCCATTGGGAAAAAAAAAGCCATTGATGCAGGAAACAATGTGAACTTCTCCATCAGCCAAAAAATATCTGTTCCGGAAATCATAATTTTAACATTTTTGCCTAGTTGCCTCGAATTATTGACTTCAATTTCATTAGTTTTAATGTAAGATTTTATTGAATGATTTAGCCCAACAAATAGTTTGAGTTAAATCAATAGTACCATCTTCAAATAATTGTTTATCACTGGCTAACTTGCGCCTACATTGATAAGAAGTCAACATCACAAAAAAAAAAAAAAAAAAAAAAAAAAACCACAGCTTCCAATGGCTAGGAATTGATTAAATGCCATTTAACAACTCAGCATCTTAAACTAAAGAAATCCCTATTTCACAAGATTACTTCAAAAATAAAGAACTCAGCAAGACCCAATCAAAAGTTAAAACAGAAATCACAGCTTCTTCTAGAGTTCAGGCCTGCTTGAATTACAAGATTTGTACATAAATGGCGAGCCAAACAGGTCATTAAACTTGAAGAAACGACATACAACATAAATCACAAAAATAACACAAACCCAGGTGAACAGACAGATCGTATCACATCAGAAACACAACATATAAGGGATTCCAGATCAAACAAATCTTCAAAAACACATGACGAACAGGCAAAAAATCATAGTGAAATCAAGAACCTAAACATCAAAGATTCAATCTTTCCTTCACCAAACACATTAATAACCAGAAGAACAGAAAACCCAGATAACATAGAACCAGAAAATCAAAGAAAATCGAAGACCCAGAAAACAAAAAAAAACAAAAAAACAAAAAAAAAACCCAGAAAAACTTGTATAGAAGAAAAGAAAAGGAAAAAAAAAAGCATACCCTCATAAGAAGAATCCATAGATTCCTAGATTATAACTCTGCTGCCCACATTACCATACAGAACCAAACATCTCTGTTCCTCCTTCAACGAACAAGAAACATTAAAAATAAAATCAATAAAACAAAAAAGAGCCCAAAATTATAAAATAATAGCAGAAACAGAGAGAAAGGAATACCAAGAAGAAGAGGTGCTAGAAATTCTGCAACAAAGAAGGAGCCCATGAGACTATCTTCAAGACACAACTTGAAAAAAAAAAAAAAAGAATAAATAAAAAAAAAAGCACAGAAAGAGAGAACAATCAAAAGAAAGAGAGAGAGAGAGAAGAAGAAGAAGAAGAAGAGAACAAGAAGAGATTCTGGTCCTTCTCTCGAGTCTCCAAGGTGAAGGGGAGCAAGCAAGAGCGAAAGAGAAGGCTATGCCATAGGCTATTCGAGTTTGAGACAATTAAAATAATAAATAAAATAAATAAAGATAAACGAAAAAAGAGAGTGAATAAATAAGGCTAAAAAAGTGGTGTAAAAGCGACTGCATGTCATCTATTACGTCTGTATCTGTTATAGAAGTTACAGTTCAGAGAGAAAGAGAAGGAAAAAAAAAAAAAAGAAAAAAGGAAAAAAAAATCATTTTTCCTTTTTTTTTTCCAAGAAGAAAAAGGTGTGCAATTTTGCATGATTTCTCGTAAAGTTGGTGAATGGGGTGGTGCAAATTTCCTTTTTTTTAAAATTTTTTATTTTTTTATTTTTTTCCTTTCCATCTAGTTATAATATTTTTTTTTTAAGGAGATTAGTATTTTTTTAATTAATAAATCGAGAAATACATATTTGATTGAGATGAAATAAGAATAATTCAAACAGGAAGTAGTAGAAGACTGTAGACGACAGATGGAGTTTATATTCTAATATTTCTCGAAATGATCAGCAACTGCCCACCATAGAAAGTATCGTCACTGGACTGGATGGCTAGGGCCAGGCAGGTCATGCATGGCACCCACCATAGCCGGGTCACACTCACATATGTGATTATATTTAATAGAAAATAAAAATAACAATTTTTGTATAATATCTAAATCTTCCCAAATTGTATTTTATTATTATTATTCACCAAAAATAGTAATATAAAACTATGTAAGAAACATGTCATGAATGATTAATTATGAGAAAGATGGTGATCGAAGCTGGTGTCTGTTGCTAGAGTTTTATAACTGTTGGGATATTCTTAAAGAGTTGGATAAGGTCTTCAAGACAATGACAAACGCCTTATCTTTCCCATGTAGAAATCCTGTGTACAGCAGTTTTTATGTGTTAGGTGTAAGTTTGAAACTATTAAAAAGAAGACATTATATTACATAATTTTTTTTTTAATTATTTTGTTATCAGCACAAAGTTAACAAAGTGTATTTTGACATCTTGAGCTCATCTCCTTGAAAAAACAAAAAAAAAAAAAAAAAAAGCAAAAAGAAAGAAAAAGAGAAGAAAAAGAGAGGAGAGATTTACTGTGATTTGAAGGAACTGAAACTTTTAATTGCAAATATTAATTATTGGTTAGCTTTAATGTTTTGCATTCAACTTTATTCAAAGTTAAAAGTTCGGTTTCCTCTTTGTATAAATAATGAAAATTTTTCAATTTCTAACAATTCAATTTTTTTTTAATTTAATTTAGAGTCTTTTGATTTTTTTTACTGTTAATGTTGCTGCTTTAACTGTTTTTTTTTTTTTTTTAATGTAACTGTAACATTTGAGGCGTCTCCAACCTAACACAATTTATCCAAATCTTTTTTGCATTTTATTTATAATGTTTAAAGTATAATATAAATAGTGTCAATATAAAAAAATATAAATAGTACTAGAAATTGTCTAAATAGATTATTATTTAACATTGCTTCTATATTAAAATTATATAAAAGTTACAATATTTTGGTTTAATGGATTGGATTACAACAGTCATATTAACATTTTTCTTTTTCTTTATTCGTCCAACATTTGTTAATTTAATTAGTAAAGAAAGAAGCATTGATTCTATTAAAAGTACACTTCTATGAAAAACATAAATAGATATTTGATTGTGGTTAAAGCCTATATACAAGTTATTGCTGAGCATTAATTGAACATGCGAGCTTATATGTGAGATAATAGTGTATTTAAACACTATCATATAAAGTTTAGTCTATTTAATGTGATCAAATTAAATTTAAGTATTATGGGCTTAAATGCATTTTTCAAGAATGAACATTTAAGCGTAGAAACCAAAATTATTATTTCTATATTTTTATGATGGGGCAAAATATATAAATTAATAATTAGGGTTAACATTTAGTTAGTGTATATATATATATATATATATATGGTCCCCAAATCATATTCTAGAGGTTTTTTATTCTATCTGACTTTTCATCATCAGAAAGAAATCAACGGATTACGTGTTGATTTGGAAGACCAACCATTGTGCTTGTGACTTACTAGTGTTAACATGGATCTAGATACACTTTTACATTTATTTTATATTTTTGGTGGTACAACGTGAATAATCTAATTTATATAATAATATTTCACATTTGAATGGTATCTGACAGTTATACCTTTTTAAACATGCAATAAAAAGCTCAAAGAAATGTTAAAAATAGTAATAATACATGATAGAGAGCTCACACACAAAGAAAAACTATGTCCCTAGAATCAATCAAAGTAATATTATTTTTTTAAGAAAAATAAAAAATTAATTAGTTTTTATATATAGTAAAAATGACCAATATATAAATTATTTATTTATTTAATAATTATAATTGTGACAATTGTATAAAAATTATAATTCTGACAAGCATTTTAAAATTTTCTAACATTGAAAGGGTCTCCAAGGAGGGGAGGATATTTCAAAAAGAAAACGGAGGCATAGTTTTCTTATTCAAAGTAGAAATCATAATAACAATTATGTATTTTTGGTTTCCATTTTCGAAAATAATTTCAAGCTACTTTTTGGTGGTTTGAAGTGAATATCCCTCTATCAAATATGGGGAATGGTGGAGTTACTTGCTCTCTCTCTCTCTCTCTCTCTCTCTCTCTATATATATATATATATATATATATATATATATATATATTAAATTTGCTAATTCTAGTCTAGCTTCTTGATTATTTAAATGTCCCAAAAGGCTAAAATCTCCCTATTCTCTACAGCAACTCAAAAAGCTTTGAAAATGACAGAATGAAAGCCTAGC
>JAJIYU010021430.1:0-10043 GCA_030144865.1 Tinospora cordifolia | reverse complement strand
TATTTGACATATTTATTGGTCTATTCTACTTAGACCCAACAAAGTATTGAATAACTTGTACTAAATCAAGATGTCTCAAACTTGCATTTATTACATGCCAAAGTCATTTTTAGCATTAGATTTCTGTTGTACCAAATTTTAGATTTTATACCTTCATAATATTGTTTATTATATCAATGATCAGATATAGTCACTTGATAGATCTTGCCGCTACAAATCCACTACGAAACATAAAACTAAAATCTAACTTTAAATGAATTCAAAATCAGGAGAATTCACGTATGTCATCAAATTTTTGTATTATGTGGTACATCAAGTAAAGAGAATAAAAAATCACACCCTTTTTTTGTTGTACAAACCGAGAAATAATAAAATATGGAGCCCTTTGACTTTTCAAAGTCCCAAAAGGACCAAAAAATATCTCTTTTGTTTTCTTGAATCTTCAACTTTTTTTTTTGTTTTTTTCATTTTTTACGTTACACCTAGTGACTCACAAGGTACTGTATTAAGCGACCCTCAAGTACTTAGGTCTGAAAACCATATGACCTAACTCGTATGAAAAGAAAATTTAGAGCGTCGTCTTGACTACTATGATGGTACATGGTTATTATCACCATCGTCTCAGATTAACTCTCATATCATGATCTCATAAATTAAATCTCAGAATATAAAATCAAACTAAAATTTAGAATATACATAATTAATTGATGATATACTCATAAAACACGCATCATACTTTAATTTAAAAGCCTAAGCATAATACTAACATGGCATGGATGTTATAATTGCTCAAACATGAATCAAAACTGAAAAACTGAAAAAACCTTTTAAAATTCTGCAACTAAAATTGAAAATCTTTGATTTCAGTGAAAAACACATAAACAATGAGTATGTCATAAATTTAAATAAGAACAGAAGGGTATTTTAGAAATCACTTCCACCTTGTGACGCTTTCTTCAGAAATTTCTGCAGCAATTCCCCCACGTACTAGTGCCAACGAAAATCACCCAAATTAATTCTCCAACCCAAGAGAAAAACTTCTCACACGTAAGAGAGAGAAAAGAAATGTAAGAAGAGGTGTCAAGAAGAAGGCTTAGAGAAAATAAGAGAAAATCTCAACTCTTATTTTTGGAATGAGGGAAGTGAGAGCCTAGGGGGTTTATATAAATTTTCAAAGGGGGAAAATAGAAATTTTTGAGTTTTCCTTGGTGTAAAACACCTAAATTCTCTAGAATTTCGTATTTCCTAATTATAAGAGGAAAATAAGTATTTTTGAATTTTTTTCAAAATTTAAAAACTCAATTTTTGGTATTTATCTCAATTTTTCGATAATTTTCTACAAATTTTTCGTCGATTTTTTGCATTTTTCGTATTTTATCATTCGGGTGTTTTTCGGTGCCTTGGATCGTCCTCGAGACATGCACACGGATTTGATCGGAGGGTCGAGATTAGCGTGCGCTGTGTCATACCGTGCGTCTTCGCGATCGCAATTTTGTGGCTTTAATCGTGGTCGTCCGATCTTCCTCGATCGTCCATGTCTGTTAGATCTTCCATATTCGGTGCGCTGGTGCGGATCCTCTTGCGCCCGTCGAATCGTGAGATCAGATTTATATCTACGGTTTGCAGCCGTTGAATGTGTTTTAAGTTTTTTTTTTTTATTTTCAACCGAATTTCATGTTTTATTTTCGAATTTTTGTCAAATCTTAATCCCAATTGACTTTCTAATCTTGTTTTCATCAAAATTGCACATATCCTTGTGTTTTTTGCTATAATATCTCATGTTATACATGATATTCATGTATTTTCTTCCAAAAATCCATTAAATTGATTTTATTCCTTATTTGGGTAAACTAGGACTTACCAAATTTTTCATCCGTAAATTTTGTATAATTCTCTAAATAAATTTTCAAATTTCATATGAATTTTCCAGATGTTACAACTCATTTACTGCTACTCCGTTGACTATTTAGAATAGCTCAAGAAAGAAAAAAAAACACTAGGTGTCAAGAAAAAGGCAGAGAGAGCAAAAATGAATTTTATTCAGTTCTTGCTGGAACAAAAAAGAATGGAGGGGAAGAGGTGCTTATATAAGGTCTTCTGGGGGTGAATTTGTAAATTTTTTGGACATTTTTATTTGGAAACTTTCCCTTTTCTTTTGTATTTCAGAGCACAATTTGAAATTAGGGTTTCTAGGGTTTTTTTGTGCAATTTTAGGCCATTTATTCCTTGAATCGTGCGGTCAAAAATCACCAATTTCGATTTTTCAGAGCGCACGAATGGCAATTGTTCAATCAAGAATTTTTTTCTTTTTATGTATATATGTATAAACATACATATACATATCTAAAATAATAATTTTGTACACATATATACATATCATTACACATATTATATAATAAATTATAACCATATATTATATAATATTATATTAACACACATGTTATATAATATTGTATTTATAAACATATATTATACCCATCTAATATTTAATATTTGATATTTACGCCACGTATTTAACCCATTGTTGTGTACATATATTATTCATTTTTGGATACCAAAATCTTTCAAAGTGTTTTGTACAAATCTTTGGGTTATTACACATGCTGTTGTACATGCCATCAAACTATGATGGTGAAGTTTTTTTAGCTCTATTAACATGGCTCGCTGTTCTTTATCCTCCACACCCTGTTGTGCCCTCAGACGAGCTCGGGCAGGGGCGCCGGCTGCAGCACCGAAATATGCTCTTGTATCTACGACTGTGGCGCCGCCTGTAGCAGCTTCTGAGGCAATGTTCTCATGATATTCTCTGCAACTTTTTTGCTTATCTCTGTATAAAACTCAAGAGTCAGCATAGTCCCAATTTGAGCTTCAGTGGCACTAGTTTGTGACTCCTATCCTTTTGGTTCAGTCTCATCAGATACGGTAGCTCTTGTGGCATATCTTATGGATCTGACCATTATCTACAAGTCAAAAGTCATTTTAGTATCTAATAAAGTATCATAATGGAAACTTTTCAAGAAGAATATTAATAGGGGGTACACAACTCGTCTTTCCTTATCTTTGGGTTACAAAATGCCTTTCCAGACTTAAGAAAATAGTCGTCCTTTCCTTAGTCATTTGTCGTGTCTGTTTTCTCAAGTTTTCGTTTCGTTCATGCTATCGTGACTAGATTCATGTCTTTAGGTTCTCGATTTGTTCAATGACTAATTAGTTTATTCTTCTAAGTTCTGTTTGAGGATTTTCAAAGTCCTCTAATATTGTTGGGTACATGATTTTGGTCTCATACTCAAAATATATGTCATGAATTTAAACAAGTAAAGTATGCATTCAATCAATCATTCAATTACTCAATCATACAAGTTCACGCCGGCATAACGAAATTCTAAGTTTTCACCCATGCCTCTGAGTTCGAGCATTTCATACCACCCTTGCCCATCAACACAGGCTTCCACTCAGAGATTTCACTACATGACACAATTTTGCAAACGTCTTGATGACGAAGGTCTCCCAAGACTCACTATACTTAACTGTCCCAAACCAGCCAAGCATAGAAAACAAGCTCTTCTAGAGTCGCCCATCATTCACCAAACATGGTTTGTCATTCTTTGAGTCCAAGATTTCTCCATACCCCTGAATTTCTACTCATCCTATAACATGCAGAAACTAGAGATACAAGATCCTCCCGATCTCGTGTCCTGACCAATCAAGCATTCTATTTTTACACATTTTTTGTCTCTAACCTATGTCCTAAAAGTTTTTATTTATGATCTACTGTATCACCCTTGAAAGCACCAAAGTCTCTACAAATGGTCTCTTTTAGAGACCTATAGTCTCAATTATTTGGCTAAGAGGTCCTTCCATTGAATCGACAACCCATATCCCTTTTCTAATACCACATTTGCTTCCATCTTTGTACTATAGTGAGTTTCCTTACCCATAAATACCACCTCCTAGTTTTCTCTTAGAAAATAAGTGTGTTCTTCCACTTTAACTACTTGTATGAGCTAGTGAGACAACCTCTAGTCAGCGGCGAGAGTTAGTCTACTTAGTAACCGACCTTTTAGAACGAGATAACCCATCTTCCTTTCAATGTTTAGCTTTACTCATGACAAGACTTACCCATTATCAGCTCAACTCGTAACCTTTGTATCCAAACAAAACATTTGAAAACATATATTTCTTTAGAAAAGCTGCCTTTTAAAACAATTTTAAATTTCAAAATAGGTAAAGCCTTCTAAGTTAACTCGAAGTAAAGGTCATACCTAATGAGTCAACTCTTTCTAACTCTTGTCCAGTACATTTACTGACTGAACTTTGATACCACCTTTGTAACACCTCGCTTCCACCTGCCCAAATTGTCTCGGCACGTTCGCGTCATGTGCTTGCTTATTAGACGTCTCTTTCTCTTTTTATGGGCCGCCCAGGAGGCAGGTGATGCCACGTTATTCTATTTCTTTTGGTCCAAATTTTATGAGACAAACACTTTAATAGATTTCATATAGCACATATGAAATTATTGGATAATAAATTAATATCATTAATTGAATTAAATATTCATAAAGTACAAGGACCATTGAACTTTATTACATCAAATTAAACTTTAACATAAAATAGAAATTAGGGCTAACATGCGCGACTTAAACATTTCATGAATATAAATTAATTGACTACTCAGCATCCATTCAAAAATTTCCTAAAAGGTTAGAAAAGGAAGAGTGAGTTTATGCGCCCTATAGATCATTTTAAATATTTAAGTCATTATTTCAAATAAAAAAGAACACGCACAATAAACACTTCAAAAGATTATGTGATTTAAACATTTGTTTTGTTATCAGTTGATGTTAAGACTGAAAGGGTTACACCTCATTATTCTATATTTAGGGGATGAGGTCAAATCTAGAGTTTCAAACTTATCATTGATAAATTGGGATTAAATTCAAATCCTTAGTTCAGACGACGAAAATACCCGTCTCGAATAATCACGATGAAAATTCGTCATCGTGCTAGTACGTGGCTGATAATTTTCGTTTAATCTTTCATTAGTGATCAACAGTGGCATGATAAATTCAAAATAATAGTAACAAGCATGTATTCATGAAAAACATGTCATAACATGGATCATATCATCACAATCATGCATCATTAGCATATAACCTTAAGCACGCATTTCTAGCATGACATATATATAATCATGACATATTTTTAAGCTAGGCAAACAACCATGCACATAATACTTGAATCAAAATAATAAGATAAAATTCAAAAATCACTTCCACCTTCTATTGCTAATCCTTTTGATTTTAATATTCCGACCTTCTCAAACCTTCAACCTTTTTTCTTCAGTCAATGAGAGAGCAAGAAAACTCTTTTTCTCTTGAGCTAGAAGAGAACTGAGAAGAAGAGAAGAATGAAGAGACTCACTTTTTCTTGTGTTAGGAGAGAATTAAGAAGAAAATGAAGAAAAGAAGAATGAAGAGATTCTCTTTCTCTTGATAATGGAAAGGAAAAAACATGAGATGAAATGGTTTGAGGGGGAGACAATGATATTATTTATAGGCATCTTTAGCCAATCACGTCATTCTACAACTCATATTTTACTACATATATTCCACACCAAATTTCACTACTCATTTTTTTAATGTATCCCACCACCTCATTCCACTAGTCATATTTTAATATTTTTTGAGGAATTACTTATGAGATAATTAGAATATTGATATTATTTTTACTTTTAATGTGAGTTTATTGTTTTACCCTTAAGAGGCAAAATTACCGTTTTACCCCAGATATTTAATATGTTTTGACAATGAACTCATTTGTATATTCTTAGTATTCAAATTTTTTTTAGGTATTACATCCTTCAACTTATCTTCACTTTTAGTTTTACATACGTAGGAATGAGGTCAAGCTATGAGCTTGTGGTTCATGACAGAATGTCATTTGTTCACCAAATTTGGAGAACTTTTCTAGTAAACCATGAACTTTAACTTGGTGAGATCCATACACCAATAGATGTTGGCCTTTGCAATGATCTCAATGCCATAGGAATGACATAAATCCATCGATGATAAACTAAGAACCAAGTCCATAAAGATAAGTAGTTGCACATCCGAGTTTTGGGTCACAAGGCCTTGTGACTTGCTCTATTAGGGTTTGTTTTCAAAACGTATATCAAGGGTGTAAGACCTTGACCTTTATATCCTTAGAAAATAGATAGAAACACCTTCGAAATACTACTAGAATGACAAGAAATGATGAATGGAGGTGCGAAAACTATTAGTACAAAGATTAGTGATTTACATGAAGTAAAGGTTACTATTAAACACAGACCAACTATGAAAAAAACCCTTAATTCAATCTCAAATCCTTAGAATTCTTGCGACGAAGCCTTTGTAGTTTCATATAAGTCAAAAATACGGACAACATGAGCCTTGAAATGCCCAAAATTTATACTTGAGAAGGCTTGAACAAAGTGAATGAATAACATTTCGTTGTTGTGCCCAAGGGGGAGAGGGGCAAAGAGCAAGTGGTGCATCCTACTGCACTAGTAATGCAATAAATTGTACTTTGTTTGCTAAAATATGTAGACTTTTGAAAAAAGTCCAATTTTATGTGCACTCTGTCACCGAACCTTAAGGATCTTACGATGGATTCTAGAGTGCAAGAAAAGCCCAAACACATGTAATCTAAACTTCAGATCAAATAATTATAAAAAAGTACATTAAAATTTGATATTTTTGTGTGGTAGGTGAAAGCAAGGAGATGCTAACTGGAGGAGCACCTTATGATTCACTATCTTTGTTTTTCTTATCTTTGGTGTTGGTAATAGTTACACATGTTTTCTATTTCTTTATGAAACTTGCATATGTTTATAGTAATTATAAAATGTCCATAGGTGGTTTGTTTATAATACCCGATTGCTTGTCCACATGTGTAAATGTATTATTTGTGATATGATAAGTATCCTATGAATATGATATGAGTATTGCAAAAATGCCATGTTATGTGATGTATGAAATTCTAAATGTCATAATAGAGACCATGTTAGGAAAAATGCATGCATATCAAGATTTGTGATTTCATAAGTGTATGCATTTGAATAATATAAACATGCCATGTGAATAATGTGAACATGATGTATGACATCATTCGAATGACTATATGTTATATATGATATCATGCTGTTGATTATGTGCAAAAGAACATGATTAAATAATAACACATTTTCTAGGACAATCAACCTTTTAAGTATTGTTTGGTAGTTTGTCACGATGGTGTGACATTATTTT
This sequence comes from Tinospora cordifolia, assembly GCA_030144865.1. NCBI lineage: Eukaryota > Viridiplantae > Streptophyta > Magnoliopsida > Ranunculales > Menispermaceae > Tinospora > Tinospora cordifolia. The sequence goes on along the minus strand of JAJIYU010021430.1, from coordinate 2,754 downwards.
ATGAAAAAACCTCTCTTGTGAGGCTTTGTTCTAGGGGTAGAGATGTTTTTGAAAACCCTTCCTTGTTTGGCCTTGGTCTAGGAGATGAAATGATTTTAAAAATCTTCCTTGGTGGACTTCGATTTAAGGATTGATATGGATCAACCACAATTGGTCTTTGAGTGGTGTGAGGAGGCAAGACTGTGCATGACACCACAACTAAATATATTATGTCCTTGTGGTATTGCAGTAGTGGGGTGCAAAATTATGATGAATGAGAGGTATATTTTTTTGAAAATGGGGTGAGTTATCTAACTTCTATCATGGACATTATTAAAAATATACACATTTTACTAACTAAGCTGTATATAACAAAAAATGGGGTGCAAAAAATATTGTAATTGATTTAATTCAATATCTGTGGGAGAAGATGTATGCGAAGTAAAACAAAATTTATGTGTTGCTAAAGATTTTCTACAAGAATAGTGGAAAGGGGTTTACTATTGGCCAACTATGATAAGTATTAATTGGTTCTAAAAGTATCTATCCAACAATTTTGAGTATTAATTGATTCTATGAGTTCCATTAAAAAGTTAATAAGCCCTCATAATCTAAGTAACTAATAAGCTCTCATAATCTCATTATGGGTTTACTACGAGCGAGGGAGCAATTTTTTCTAAATATGATATGTTATCTTAGTCGAATTTATTAGGTTTTGCTCTAGGAAGATCTAAATTGAATTAGTTGTCAAAGAATGTACAACTAATATCTAGATAAGGAATTCCTATACTAACATATTTTTTCTTGCTCCAATTCTTGCATATTATTACTATATGTTCATTTTAGGCAGCTTCTTTTGTTATAACCTAACATAGTTTAGTTTAGTGTCCTGTCAACTTATAATAATAATACTAACAAAACAACTAAAACTTAAACTAACAATTGATACTCGAAGTTTAAAATTTTAACAATATCTTTCTATCTTTTTTCACTTAAAAATTTTATCACATATTTATTTTAATAAAATTCTAGTATCATCTTTTAGTTATGGCTTTAAAATTTTCTAAATAGATTATACTTGTTTATTTATTTAATTTTATCTTAACAATTAATTATAATAAAAAGTGTTAAAAATACCAAAAAGAAATTAAATGTGCACATTCAATAACCCGCACATATGCAATGTAATATAAATAATTTGTTTAATTATTTTGATATAACTGCAGAGGTGGCAATTTGTGACACGACGCAATAATCTGACACGAACACGACAGGGAGGTAACAGATTTAGGTCAAAATGAAAAATTCAAAAATAACACGTTTAACACGATTATATATAAGTTAAGAGATAAGTTATAAACAAGTTAATTTAAAATTAGTATATTTATTAATCTATTGATAATATAATTTATTGTTATTATTTTAAATATATTTTATTATTATTTTAATTTATTTTTAATATTTTTATTAATATTTTTTTATAAAAATTTATTTTAAATATTAATTGTAAAAAATTAAATAGATCATATATAAGTACATTATTATAAACACAGTTAAATACGACCCATTTATGACACTACGCATTTATAACACCATGACACGAATTGTCACCTCTACATAACAGAAACATTTATGTTGAGAAACTCATAACTATTTGTGTTAAATGGGATCCTACGGTGCATTTGTTTGGTGATCTTTACAAGAATTGTTTTTTATTGACAAAAATGAAAAACGAAGAAAAAAACTCAAAATTTTCATTTTGGGTTTACCATTTCTTCTAACCCACCAAGGAGAAACAAATTTTTTTGTTAGAAAAGAAATTTTGTTGTACTAAATTTTAACAAAGTTACAATTATATATTTCAATTGCAAACCAATAGCTAGTGATAATTTTTTTTTTAGTATTTTTGTGTTTAATGAAGTAATAAAAAATATTTAATGTTATGATATAAAAAAATAGAACATAAAGAAAATAATAACACAAACTTGAGAGAACAAAAATGGTGGAAAACTTCTCGTTCTCTTGATAATAGGCTTAATTTCAAGTTAAATACAACCTAATATAAACAACCATTTATATAGGCTATTGGTCGTATTGAAGTAATAAATATTATATAAATATAATTAATGGTTAGAAAAATTAAGTAAATAGTAAAATTTGAAACAACTATAATTATTATAATTTAAGAGTCAGAGAATATTAAATTACGAGTAGTGATTATTGAAATATATTTATAACATTAAAAATTTTTAACTGACAAATATATATATATATAATATATATATATATGTATGTATGTATGTATATATGTATATATGTATGAATGGATGGATGTATGTATATATATAATTTAGAGTGCTAATATATGATCAAAGAATACAAACCCAAAAGAAAAATAGAAATACTACAATATATGATTATATATTTTTAAATAAATTTGCCTGAAAAATAGCAAAAAAAATCTGATTGGGAAATTAGAAGTTTCTTTTTGAACGGTTCATTTCTCCCGTTTCTTTTCCTTTCTTGCTCAAGTGAATGGAATACTTCTCCCTTTACTCCTCATTATCACAACAATCGAGAAAAGAAAGGAAAAAACGGAACTTTTAGGGTTTATTTCAGTGCTTACACTCTCTCGAACCAATTGGGGAACCGATTAAAAGTTACAACTCTGTTTCTAATCTATCGTTTAATCCCTGAAATCGTTTCCGGGTAGCTTTCGATTGGCATCTTACGCCGAAAGAGGTGAGTAGATTTCACGTTTCTTGGTTGCGCGTT
>JAJIYU010021429.1:0-10062 GCA_030144865.1 Tinospora cordifolia | reverse complement strand
GAAAAATAGAAAGTCAAGTGTGTGTCACTTGTAAAGTAACACCGGCCCGACCTGCCAATTGGTTAAGTCCACCGTCAAAATAATGGTGGTTATGTCCAAACTCAAGGAATGCGGGGGTTGGGGTATTACACATGTTCCTCTCCTTATAACCTTGAAAAAGAAAAAACAACTTGTTTTTCTTGCCTTTTTGTGTAGAGAAGGGTCTGATACCTTATTTAGACTAATATTTTTGCTTAAAAGAGTTTTTAAAGCTTACTTTCTCACTTTGTTCCAATAGCATTCTTTCCTAAGCAATGTTAAGCTCGTTTTGTATCCCTAATTGCTCGAAAGAAGTATCAGATTAAAGATAAACTTTACTTTCCTCTCTACACACTAAGTATTCTTAGAATTTAAAATAGCTTTTGTTGATCTTGTCACACTCTAACAATTTGTAAAATAATTTAATATGTTTATTTTTTTCTTTCCTCTTATAGACAATGAGCCAATTGCTCACTAGAATCTGATTTTCTTGGTTCAAGAAACTTTTTACCATTAACTTGCTCACTTAAAAAGGAGTAGTGAGTTTACGTATCTAGTTTCTTTGTAAAAATGTTAATCTCTTCAGGATCTTGCATATTATCGCATTCTTAACCATCTAAGTAAACATAAAACTCAAAAGAGCTATTGTTAGCTTCATTACTCTCTTAGAAACAACGAAACCATTTTAAGAAATCATATTCAACGTTCCTCCGTAGAAAAAAGAGCGATAGCCTATTTAGAATAGGTTTCCTTCCTAGTTAGATGTTATTAGTGGTTAACACCCCATTTAGGATTAATTATAATACTTAAAGAGACTGCCTACATCATTTAAACACCCAACGCAATTTGGGACCCTTGCTTCTTGAGAAAAGTGTTACTTTTGGCTTGCAATTAAGATTCATCACATTCTTACTGAGCTAGTAGCTTTAAAAATGAATGTAGTCTATGTTCCTCTCTTTATAACCTTGAAAAAGAAAAAATAACTTGCTTTTCTTGTCTTTTTGTGTAGAAAAGGGGCTCATATATTATTTAGACTAATGTTTTTTTGCATGAAAGAGTTTTTAAGTTTAATTTCTCTCTTTGTTCCAATAACACTCTTTCCTAAGCGATGCTGAGCTCATTTTGTATTCCTAATTGCTCGAAGGAAATATCAGATTAAAGATAAACTTTACTTTACATGCCTTCTTTACATGCTTGGTACTCGTAGAATTCAAAATACCTTTTGTTGGTCTCTCCACACTTTAACAATTTGTAAAATAATTTAACAAGTTCATCTTTGCTTTACTCTTATAAAAAATGAGTCAATTGCTCACTAGAAATTGATTTTCTTCACTTTAGAAACTTCTCACTGTTGAATTGCTTAGTTAGAAGGGAGTAGTGAGCTTTACGTACCTAAGTTATTTGCAAAAAACACTAATCTCTTTAGGATCTTGTATATTGTCACATTCTTAGTCATCTAATTAAACATAAAACCCAAAAGTGTTATTGTTGGATTCATTACTCTCTTAGAAATGACCAAACCATTTTAAGAAATCATAGTCAATGTTCATCCATAGAAAAATGAGCAGTAGCTTATTTAGAATAGATTTCTTTCTTTGTTAAGGGTTTTTAATGGTCGACGCTCTATTTAGAATGAATTATTAAACCTAAAAGGATTGTCTACCTCATTTAAATACTCGAGGCAATCCGGGACCCTCGTTTCTTCAGAAAAGTGTTACTTTTTGCTTTCAATTAAGCTCCATCGCAATATTAGCTTGCTAGGTAGCCTTACAAATGATTGTCAAATAATTTAACAAATTGGTCTACTAGCACTCTAACAATTTATAAAATAATTTAACAAGTTTAGTTTTGCTTTCTTCTTATAGAAATTAAACCAAATTATTCATTAGAAACTGATGTTCTTCGCTTAAGAAACTTTTCACTGTTGACTTGCACAGTTAGAAGGGAATAGTGAATTTACGTACGTAATTCTTTGCAAAAATGCTAATCTCTTCAGGATCTTGCAACTTAGCATTCCTAACTATCTGAGCAAACATAAAACTCAAACGCACTATTGTTAGTTTCATTACTCTCGTTGAAACTACCAAACCATTTTAAGAAATCGTATTCAATATTCCTTCATAGAAAAATGAGCAATAGCCTATTTAGAATATATTTTTTCTTTATTATGGGTATTTTAATGGTCAATGCTCAGTTTCAGATAAATCATAATACCTAAAGACACTGTTTACCTCTTTTAAATACTTGAGGAAGTTCACGACCCTTGTTTCTTCAGAAAAGCATTACTTTTTGCTTCAATTGAGCTCTATCACATTCTTTAGTTAGCCTCAAAAACGAATGTAGTCTATGTTTCTCATATATAACCTTAAACAAGAAAAAACAACTTGCTTTTCTTGTTTTTTGGTATAGAGAAGGGGCTAATATTTCATTTAGACTAATGTATTTTTGCTTGAAAAAGTTTTTAAAGCTTACTTTCTCATTTCGTTCCCATAGCATTCCTTCCTAAGCAATCTTCATCTCGTTTAAATGCCAAAGCAGCTTTCTATCCCTAACTGCTTAAAGGAAGAATCAGTTTAAAGATAAACTTTACTTTCTATAACTTCTCTACATGCTTTTGTTGGTACTCGTAGAATTCAAAATAGCTATTGTTGGTCTCCTTGCACTCTAACATTTTATAAAATAATTAAACAAGTTTATTTTTGCTTTCCTATCATAGAAAATGAGCCAATTGCTCACTATAAACTGATGTTCTTCGCTTAAGAAACTTTTCACCATTGAATTGTTTAGTTTTATTACTCTCTTAGAAGTGACCAAATCAATTTAAAAAATCATATTCAAAGTTCTTCTTTAAAAAAATAGGGGATAGCCTATTTTGAATAGATTTTTGTCCTCGTTATGGGTTTCTAATGGTCAACACTCCATTTAGGATGAATTATCATACCTAAAGAGACTGTTTGCCACATTTAAATACTCGAGGTAGTTCGAGACCCTGGTTTCCCGAGAAAATCGTTACTTTTGGCTTTCAATTGAGCTCCACTGCATTCTTAACTTACAAATAACCTTAAAAATGAATGTAGTCTTTTTATTTATAACCTTGAAAAATAAAAAAAAATAAAAAAAACTTGTTTTTCTTGTTTTTCGGTGTAGAGAAGAAGCTAGTATCTCATTAGACTAATGTTTTTTGCTTAAAAGAATTTTTAAAGCTTACTTCCTCACTTCATTCTGATTCCTTCCTAAGTAATCTTAAGCTCGTTTGGATGCCAAAGTAGCTTTGTATCCCTAAGTGCTCGAAGAAAGAATTAATTTAAAGATGAACTTCACTTTCCATACCTTCTCTAGACACTCGGTACTCATAGAATTCAAAATAGTTTTTGTTGGTCTCCTTGCACTCTAACAATTTGTAAAATAATTTAACAAGTTTATTTTTGCATTCTTATTAGAGAAAATGAGCCAATTGCTCACTAGAAACTAATTTTCTTTACTTAAAAATCTTTTCACCATTGAATTGCTTAGTTAGAAGAAAGTAGTGAGTTTACGTACCTATGTTCTTTGCAAAAATGCTAATATCTTCAGGATCTTGCATATTATCACATCCTTAACCATTTGAGTGACGATAAAACTCAAAAGAGCTATTGTTAGCTTCATTACTCTCTTAGAAATGACCAAATTGTTTTAAGAAATCATATTCAAAGTTCTTCTGTAGAAAATCAGCAACAACTTATTTTGAATAGATTTCTTTCCTCATTCATTATGGGTTTCTAATAGTCAACACTCTGTTTAGGATGAATTATCTACTAAAGAAATTGTTACAACATTTAAATACTCGAGGCAGTTCAGGACCTTGGTTTTTCAATAAAAGCATTACTTTTGGCTTTCAATTGAGCTCCATTGCATTTTTAGCCTGCTAGGTGGCCTTAAAAAATGAATGTAGTCTTTTTTTATAACCTTGAAACAGAAAACCAACTTGGTTTTCTTTTTTTTTAGCGAAGAGAAGAAAGGGCTAATATCTTATTTAGACTTATTTTTTTGCTAGAAAGAGTTTTTAAAGCTTATTTCCTCACTTCATTTTGATAGGTTTCCTTCCTAAGCAATCTTAAGCTCATTTAGATGCCAAAGCAGCTTTGTATCCCCAATTGCTTTGAGAAAGAATTAGTTTAAAGATATACTTCACTTTCCATACCTTCTCTAGACGCTCGACACTCATAGAATTCAAAATAGCTTTTGTTGGTTTCCTTGCACTTTAACAATTTGTAAAATAATTGAACAAGTTAATTTTTGCATTCCTATTAGAGATAATGAGTCAATTGCTTAATAGAAACTGAGTTTCTTCACTGAAGAAACTTTTCACCGTTGAATTACTTAATTAGAAGGGAGTAGGGAGTTTATGTACCTATGTTCGTTGCCAAAATGCTCGTATCTTCAGGATTTTGCATATTATCGCATTCCTAACCATCTAAGTAAATGTAAAACTCAAAAGAGCTATTATTACCTTCATTACTCTATTAGAAACGACCAATTCATTTTAGGAAATCATATTAAACATTCGTCCTTAGCAAAACGAGCGATTGCCTATTTTGAATGGATTTCTTTACTTGTTATGGGTAGAAAATGGCCAACACTCCATTTTTGATAAATTATCATTCCTAAAGAGACTGTTTACCTCATTTAAATACTCAAGGCAGTTCAAGACCCTATTTCTCAATAAAAATGTTACTTTCAGCTTTCAATTGAGCTCCATCGCATTCTTACCAAGCTAGGTAAAAGCGAATATAGTCTATGTTCGTCTCTTTATAACCTTGAAAAAGGAAAAAAAATAACTTGCTTTCCTTGTTTTTTGGTGTAGAGAAGGGGCAAATATCTCATTTAGACTAATATTTTGAAAGAGTTTTTAAAGCTTACTTCCCCCTTCATTCCCATAACATTCCTTCCTAAGCGATCTTAAGCACGTTTAAATGCCAAAGCAACTTTTTATCCCTAATTGCTCAAAAGAAGAATTAGTTTAAAGATAAACTTTACTTTCCATACGTTCTCTACATGCTAGGTACTCGTAGAATTCATAATAGCTTTTGTCTGTCTCCTTACTCTCTAACAATCTGTAAAATAATTTAACAAGTTTATTTTTGCTTTCCTCTTATGAAAAATAAGCCAATTGCTCACTAGAAACTGATTTTGTTTGCTTAAGAAACTTTTCACTATTGAATTACTCAGTTAGAAGGGAGTAGAGATTTTACATGCCTAAGTTCTTCGCAAAATGCTAATCTCTCCCCAATCTTGCATATTATCACATTCTCAACCATCTAAGTGAACATAAAACTCAAAAGAGCTATTGTTAGCTTCATAACTCTATTAGAAATTAACAAACCATTTTAAGAAATCATATTCAACGTTCTTCCATAGAGAAACGAGCGATAACCTATTTAGAATAGATTTCTTTCTTTGTTATGAGTTTCTAATGGTCAACGCTCCATCGAGGATGGATTTTTAAAGGTCAACGGTCTGTTTATGATGAATTATAATGCCTAAAGAGACTCTTTACATCATTTATTACTTGAGGCAGCTCAAGAACCTAGTTTTTAGAAAAGGGCATTACTTTTGTCTTTCAATGGAGCTCCATCGCATTCTTAGCTTGTGAGGTAGTCTTAAAAACAAATGTAGTATATGTTCCTCTCTTTATAACCTTGAAAAGGAAAAACAACTTGCTTTTCTTGTCTTTGGTGTAGAGAAAGGGAAAATATCTCATTTAGACTAATGTTTTTTTTTTTTTTTTGCTTGAAAGAGTTTTTAAAGCTTACTTCCTCACTTTGTTCCAATAACATTCCTTCATAAGCAATCTTAAGCTTGTTTAGATGCCAAAGCAGTTTTTTATCCCTAATTGCTTGAAGGAAAAACTAGTTTAAAGATAAACTTCATTTTCCCTAGATTCTCTACACGGTTGGTACTCGTATAATTCGAAATAGCTTTTTGTTGGTTACTTGCACTCTAACAATTTGCAAAATAATTTAACAAGGATATTATCTATTTCCTCTTGCAAAAGATAAGCCAATTGCTCACTATAAACTGATTTTCTTCTCTTAAGAAACTTTTCACCATTGAATTGCTTAGTTAGTAGGGGCTAGTGAGTTTACGTACTTGAGTTCTTTGCAAAAATGCCAATCTCTTCAGGATCTTGCATATTATTGAATTATTAACTATTTAAGTAAGCATAAAACTCAAAAAAGCTATTGTTATCTTCATTACTCTCTTAGAAATGACCAAATCGTTTTTAAAGAATCATATTCAACATTCCTTCATGGAAAAAAAGAGCAATAGCCTATTTAGAGCAAATTTTTTTCCTTGTTAGGGGCTTTTAATGGTCAATGCTTCGTTTAGGATGAATTATAATACTTAAAGAGGTTGTTTACCTTTTTTTAACTACTCGAGGCAACTCGGGACCCTAGTTTCTAGAAAAAAAACATTACTTTTGACTTTTAGTTGAGCTCCATTGCATTCTTCGGTATCTAGGTATCCTTAAAAACAAATGTAGTCTATGCTCCTCTCCCTATAACCTTGAAAAAAAAAATTGTTTTTCTTGTCTTTTAGTGTAGAGTGGGGGCTAATATCTCATTTAAACAAATATATATATATATTATTTTTATTTTATTTTTTTGCTTGGAAGAGCTTTTAAAGCTTACTTCCTCATGCTTGGAAGGAAAAATTAGTTTAAAGATAAACTTCATTTTCCATGCCTTTTCTACATGCTCAGTACTCATAGAATTCAACGTAACTTTTGTTGGTCTTTGTGCACTCTAACAATTTGTAAAATAATTAAACAAGTTTATTTTTGCTTTATTCTTATAAAAATGAGCCAATTGTTTACTAGAAATTGATTTTCTTCGCTTAAGAAACTTTCCACTGTTGAATTGCTCAGTTAGAAGGGAGTAGTGAGCCTTACATACCTAAGTTCTTTGTATAAATGCTAGTCTCTTTAGGATCTTGCATTTTGTTGCATTCTTAACCATCAAAGTAAACATAAAACTCAAAAGGGTTATTGTTAGCTTCATTACTATCTTAGAAATGACCAATCCGTTTCAAGAAATCATATTCGACATTCCTTTGTTGAAAAACGAGCAATAGCCAATTAAGACTAGTTTTTTTTTCTTTGTTTTGGCTTTTTAAAAGTCAACACTCCATTTAAGATGAATCATAACAATTAAAGAGATTCTCTGCCTTATTTAAATACTCGATGCACTTTAGGACCATTGGTCTTTGATAAAAGCGTTACTTTTGCCTTTCAATTGAGCTCCATCGCATTCTTAGCTTGCTAGGTAACCCTAAAAAATGAATGTAGTATATGTTCTGTTCTTTATAACCTTCAAAAAGAAAAAAAAAAACAACTTGCTTTTCTTTTTTTTTGGTGTAGAGAAGGGCTAATATTGCATTTAGACCAATGTTTTTTGCTTGCAAGAGTTTTTAAACCTTACTTTGTCACTTCGTTCCAATGGTATTCCTTACTTAGCGATCTTAAGCTTGTTTAGATGTTAAAGCAGCTTTGTATCCCTAATTGCTCGAAGGAAAAATTAGTTCAAAGATAAACTTCACTTTCCATATACCTCTACACGCTCGGTGCTCATAAAACTCAAAAGTGTTATTGTTAGCTTCATTACTCACTTAGAAACAACCAAACCATCTGAAGGGGCTAATATCTCATTTAGACTAATGTTTTTTGCTTGAAAGAGTTTTAAAAGCTTACTTTCCCACTTCGTTCCAATAGCATTCCTTCCTAAGCAATCTTAAGCTCATTTTGATGCCAAGACAGCTTTGTATCCCTAATTGCTCGAAGGTGGAATCAGTTTAAAGATAAATTTCACTTTCCATACCTTCTCTACACGCTCGGGACTCATAGAATTCAAAACAACTTTTTTTGGTCTCCTTGCTCTCTAACAATTTGTAAAATAATTTAGCAAGTTTATTTTTGCTCTCCTCTTGTAGAAAAAGAGCCAATTGCACATTAGAAATTGATTTTCTTCGCTTAACAAACTTGTTACTGTTGAATTGCTAAGTTAAAAAGTAGTGAGTTTATGTATCTAAGACCTTTGCAACAATGCTAACCCCTTCAGAATCTTACATATTATTGCATTTTTCACGATCTAAGTAAACATAAAACTTAGAAGAGCTATTGTGAGCTTTATTGCTCTCTTAGAGACAACCAAACCATTTTAAGAAATCATATTCAACGTTCCTTCATAGAAAAAAGAGCAACAACCTATTTAAAATATATTTCTTTCCTTAGTATGGGGTTTTAGTGGTCAATGCTCTATTTAGGGTGAATTATAATACCTAAAGAGATTGTTTATCTCATTTAAGTACTCGAGGTAGTTCGGGACCTAATTTCTCGAAAAAAGCATTACTTTTCGCTTTAAATTAAGCTTTATCGCTTTCTTAGCTAGCTAGGTAGCCTTAAAATAAATGTAGTCTATGTAAAAGCTCTTTAAAACCTTGAAAAAGAAAAAAAAAATCTTGTCTTTCTTAGTTTTTGGAGTAGAGAAGGGGCTAATATCTCATTTAGATTAATGTTTTTTGCTTAAAAGAGTTTTAAAATTTTACTTCCTCACTTTGTTCCAGTAGCATTCCTTGCTAAGCGATCTTAAGCTCGTTTAGATTCCAAAGCAGCTTTGTATACCTAATTGCTCGAAAGAAGAATCAGTTTAAAGATAAACTTTACTTTCCATACCTTCTCTACATGTTTGGTACTCGTAGAATTTAAAATAGGTTTTATTGGTCTCCTTACACTCTAAAAATTTGTAAAATAGTTTAACACGTTTATTTTTACTTTTCTCTTATAGAAAATAAGTCAATTGCTCACTAAAAACTAATTTTATTCAATTAAGAAACTTTTCATTGCTGAATTGTTCAGTTAGAAGGGAGTAGTGAGCTTTACATAAAACTCAAAAGAGCTATTGTTAGCCTTATTATCGCATTATTTGCCAAAAACGCTAATCTCTTCAGGATCTTGCATATTATCGCATTATTTGCCAAAATGCTAATGTATTCATGATTTTGCATTTTATCGCATTATTAACCATCGAAGTAAACATAAAACTCAAAAGAGCTATTGTTAGCCTTATTACTCTCTTAGAAACGACCAAATCGTTTAAAAAAAAATCATACTCAACGTTCTTCCATGAAAAAATGAGTGATAGCCTATGTAGAATAGATTTCTTTCCTTGTTATGGGTTTTTAATGGTCAACGCTTTGTTTAGATGAATTATAATACCTAAAGAAACTGTTCACTTCATTTAAATACTCAAGCTAGTTTGGGACCCTAGTTTCTTGAGAAAAGCGTGACTTTTGACATTCAATTGAGCTCCATCGCATTCTTAGCTTCCTAGGTAAACCTAAAAACGAATGTAGTAAATGTTCCTCTCCTCATAACCTTGAAAAAGAAAAAAAAAACTTGCTTTTCTTATTTTTTGGTGTAGAAAAGGGGCTAATATCTCATTTAGACTAATGTTTTTTACTTGAAAAAGTTTTTAAAGCTTACTTCATCACTTCATTCCAATAACATTCCTTCTAAAGCGATCTTAAGCTCATTTAGATGCCAAAGCAGGTTTGTATCCCTAATTGCTGGAAGGAAGAATCAGTTTAAAGATAAACTTCACTTTCCATACTTTCTCTATACTCTCAGTATTCATAGCGTTGGAAATAACATTTGTTGGTGTCCTTGCACTCTAACATTTTGTGAAATAATTTAACTAGTTTATTTTTGCTTTCCTCTTATATAAAATGACCAAATTGCTTACTTGTAACACCCCAACCCCCGTATCTTTAAGCATTGGACACGACCACCATTCTCTTGACGGTGGGCTAAACCAAACGGTGGGCCGGGCCGGTGTTACTTTACAAGTGACGCACACTTGACTTTCTTTCTATTTCAATTATTTCATGCCTTGATTGTATTTAATAGTACATAGCTTAAATTCAAAAATTTAGTAAGGCAATAATAAAAGAAATAACTGAAATTCATAAACTCAATTAATTAAATAAAATTGAGTACATAATTTGATT
>JAJIYU010021428.1:0-10045 GCA_030144865.1 Tinospora cordifolia | reverse complement strand
CCACTCTATACACACTACATAATGCAACTTTCCAAGATCATTTCAAGATGTTTGAGTGTCAATTTCATGCGTTCTTAGGCTTGTTTCACTCTTCTCTCAGAGACCTATCATATGTAGGGGTTTTGTCCAAGATGTTCTAGGATTTGTGGTTAGAACATGACATGTCTCTCTCTCTCTTAAATTGCATATGACAATAATTGTGTTGTCTTCTTTTGTGTTTGGCTTTCATTCCATAGGTCATTGTTTTCCACCATCCTTAAGGCATTTTGAAGGTAAAAGTACATTATAATGGTGTAAGGCCGAAGGTTTGATGTGGTTAAAATAAGAAAAAAAAATGAGTCCAAAAGTGGTTGGTTTTGTGGACTCAAACCTTAGATTTTGAATTAGCAACCACCTATCTTTGAGAGGTTGCCAAGAGATACACGACCAGACCTGTAACAACTGATGAGACTGAATTGTGAGGACAGGAAGCACAAACTGGTACGGCTAAGACTTAAATGGAGAATATGATAATGGAGGTCACCAGGAAGGTCATAAAGTAGATTATGAGGGCATTAGCTCAAATGATATCACAAGCGGTGCCGCCGCCACAAGTGCAAGAACAAATTATGGTGTAGCAACCAGTGCCAGTGCTCAAGATCCCAATTCGTCAGAGGGCACATGAGGATATGGAAGACAAGGAACAAAGGGATATGTTGATGGAGTCGAAAAAACTTTGCCACTCTCAATTTGAAGAAACTTCTAACTACATGACGACAGATCATTGGTACCAGGAATTGGATGAACAATTGGACGTGTTAGAGGCAACGGGCCTCCATAGAGTGGCGCTGGCTACCCATCAGTTCAAGGGACTAGCTAGAAGTTCGTGGTAGATGTTAAAGGTGGATCCAAACACAAACGTCAAAGAGATGAAATGGGAGGAATTCAAAGAAGTGTTCTATGAAAAGTTCTTTCCAGAAGCTACACAAAGAAAGATACAGTCGAATTTTGTTAGGCTAAACCAAAAAGACATGATGGTTGCCAATATGAGCTAAAATTGATTGAACTGGCCAAACTTTCACCTGGGAGGAGAAAATGAAGGTCAATCGACTTGCACAAGGTCTCAAGATCGAGATCCGAAAGGTGATAATGCCATTAGGCCTAAAGATGTATAGAGACATCTTACAAAGGGCATTAATATTGGAGCAGGAACTCAATCTTCAACAAAGATTGGGGAATAGAAACAATCAGCTAGGAAATGACAAAAACTACCAAGGAGCTCAGAAATAGTAGAACAAGAATGGTGGGAAGGAACCTTAGAATCAACAATAAGGGCAGCGTAAGGAGGAACCAAAAGAATAGGCAAAGGAACTGGGGTTGTGCTACCTGTGTAGGCAAAGAGGTTACATAGCTAGAAATTGTCCTACAACACCAGCTCAAGTTCCTCAACAACCAACTTATTATCAGGGAGGAGGACAGAATGGTTGTCCTCAAGGCAAACAACAACAACAAAATACTAAGCATTGGTAAAACTATGGTAGTGGTCAGAACCAGGCTTGAGTGTCTGTTGTTGTTGATGTTTAAGAAGATCAAGTCCTTGTTGTGGAAGGTACATTCCTTTTGTTTAATGTTGTTGTGAAATCTTGTTTGATTCGGGTAATGTGAAATCTTTTGTTGTTGAGAAACTAGCAAATAGGTTGCAACTAATAACAAAAACTTTGCCCATAACTTTGAATGTATACACACCCATAAGGACCACTATTACCTCAAAAAGAATGTGTAGTTGTAACCTAAAGTTTGGGAGTAAACTAATCTTAGTAAACCTCTATATACTACCATTTTATGGATATGATGTGATCTTACGGATGGACTAATTAAATCAGTATCAAGCACAGGTAGATTGTCCTAAGAAGTGAGTAACCATAACATTACCTTTGGAAAAAACCTATAGAATCAACTACGATATGCAGAGATTACCTAGATGCCCAATGATAGCCATGTTGAATTGCTTGAGGCAGAAAGTTGAGTGTGAGAAACTCTTTAAGGAGGACCCTTTAGAACAAAGAGGAATTTAGGACTTAGAAGTAGTTAAGGAATATGAAGAGGTGTTTCCAAATGACTTACATGGTGTAACACCCACCAGGAATCCTACCGGGACTCTTACCCACGTCGTAGGGCCCACGTCATAGCGTGCCACTCACAAGGTACTATCCCCTGCCCCCTGGGGTTTTCTTTCGCCTCCGCGGAGATTCAAACCTAAGACCTAGGGCTCAAGTACTTATTTCTTTCATCATCCACTACCACTGAGCTACTGGCTCGCTACCATTGAGCTACTAGCTCAATGGTAGCGAATGATGAAAAAAATAAGTACTTGAGCCCTAGGTCTTAGGTTCGAATTTCCACGGAGGCGAAAGAAAACCCCAGGGGGCAGGGGATAGTACCTTGTGAGTGACACGCCATGACGTGGGCCCTAAGAAGTGGGTAAGAGTCCCTGTAGGATTCCCGATGGGTGTTACAATACAAAAGCGCCTTTTTATTGTAACACCCACTGAGAATCCTACCGGGACTCTTACCCACGTCGTAGGGCCCACGTCATGGCGTGTCACTCACAAAGTATAGTCCCCTTCCCTTGGGGTTTTCCTCCGCCTCTGTAGAGATTCGAACCAAGGACCTGAGACATAAGTACCTTGTTCATTCCTCATCCACTACCCTTTAGCCGTTGTAATATCTTAGAATTTTGTCAAATAATTTAAAATAAATTAAATAAGTTAAATAAATTAATTTCAAAGATTTTGGATACAAATTGTGAGTTGGCACATGAAAAATAAAATATATTAGAGATATAATAAAAAAATTAGGCAAATAAGACCTTAATTTGATAATTAAATGAAAATTACAATTTAGTAGAATTAATTATGAAATTTAAATAGTTGCTTAAGAAATAAATAAATAGAAATAAAGTATACATACACATATAAGTTAATATGTGTATGAATAAGGTGTGTGTTAGCATAATAAATGTTAATACTACATATTATAGGAATATGTACATAGAAAAATTTATATGATTAAATAAAAATGTAGTATATGTGTATTTATTAAAAATAAATAAAACATTATGTAAATATTAATTACATAAATTATTATCTAAAAATAAAATATGAAATAAATAAAAATACATGGAAATGAAAAATGTAGATTATTTAATTATTGGCATTAAAGATATTAAAGAAATAGAAAAAATATTTAATAAATACAATATTAAATTATTAGAAAGGGGAAAATATTAGTAAGATCATAAAATAGAAGGGAATATGCAAAAAAAAAATCAAGTTTTCATCAATTAGAAAGTGTCTAATTGGCAAAACTCGGATAATAATATTATTAGAAAGCAATTTAGTAATTACAAACTGTATCTAACGGTCCAAAACAAATCTGAAAAATTCAACGAATGAAATCAAAGCCCAAAACAGCACCCAGGAGCACCGAATCATTAAAATCAACGGCCGAGAAACGATCTCCATCATCTAACAGCTCAGATTCGATCCTCTGATCACGAATGACACTGCACCCGAGGTTCATCATGCGGCCTTGATCGGTGATCAAGATCATATGCTGTGCTTGAGATCCATCCAACGGCAGAGATCAAAGCCATAGGAATCAATCGCGAATGGTGTTGCGCTCGAGGAAAATCAGATGGCAAGGATTCGAGACATCTTCGATCAATCGCGAAGAAATGTGTCACTCGAGGTTGATCAGCGGTCCACAGAGAATTCGTTAATCTCGATCGCGATTGAGTACTGCGCTCGAGGTTCATCAATGGTCCTCGTCGAGTTCGTTAATCTCGATTGCGAAGGTGTTGCGCTCAAGACTCATCCAACAGTCCACGATTGAGGCGCCTTGATAAATACTGTGATCGAGGATATCTAACGGTCAGGAGCCGAGACGATGATCGCAATCTGATGTTGCAATCGAGGATTATCAACGTGCCAAATTAAATGCTCCAAAATCAAACCGAGAAATTAACAAAAAATACCAAAAAATCCGATTAAATACTTCAAAATTTTGAAAAATTAGTTTCTAAATTTCCAAAAGTTTTCAAAAAATTACTTACTATTCTCCTATGCTTGGAGGGCACAAAATTCTAAAGAATTAGCAAGTTTCCTAAAAGATAACACCACATACTTGCCATTCTCTACCCTTTTGAAGTCTATATAAACACCCCCCATGCTCACAATTCATCTCATCCCAATTCAAGAGCATACTAGTCCCTCTTGACTCTCTCTAGCCTTCTTCTTGGCAATCCCCTTAGTTCTTGAGTGATCTTGAACTATTCTTGAGTGTTCTTGAGAGTTCTTGAGTGTTTGAAAGTTTGAAGCCACAGAACTCTGCCGAATTTCAGAGGCGTACAGAAGATACCTTTTAAAGGTGGAAGTGACTTCTAACTTCTACTTCTTTATTTTAATTTGAATAAGTCTTGCATGTGTGATGGTGTTTTGAAGATGATTGATTGAATATATGTTTTAATATACATGCCATATTTATTTGATGTGCCATAAATATACATGTCATGCATGTTTAGAAATTAAGAATATTGATGCATGTTATACATGAATTGTGCCATGAATAAATATTTAATGATGCATGTTTTGTGTATGTTGCATCAATGGTTTAATCCGATATTGTGTGTTTTATCACTAAGGAAAGATTAAATAATGATTCAATCCATGCACCGGTGCGATGATGGACTTGTATAGTGTCATCATGTGTGTTCCACCCCCCGACCTGGCTTGCCAGTTTACCTTTGATGAATTTGAACTGGGTTTCCAAGAGTGATCCCACTTGATAGATATGGGGTTTGAGTTTCCAAGAGTGATTCTCTCTCCCAACGATGTGGAACACAGAGATTAACATCTTTCGGTCCGAATATCAACCATAAACAAGAAATTGTTTGAATCGCCTATTGTACAAAAGTTTTTGATATGCTTGGTTTGTTTGAATTGAAATAATGAATTAAATGTTAGAAAGATCCACTGAGCTATGTGCTCACCCCTTCCTTCTATTTTTCAGGTAATTGATTTACATGAAGACCATGAAAATTAGATAGATTCTTTTATTTAAAAAGTTTTTAATTTAAATGTAAGGGCACGTTGCCCAAGTTTTAAGACTTCCGCTGTAATTATTTTTTTAAATCAAATTATGTACTCAATTTTATTTAATTAATTGAGTTTATGAATTTCAGTTATTTCTTTTATTATTGCCTTACTAAATTTTTGAATTTAAGCTATATATTGTTAAATACAATCAAGGCATGAAATAATTGAAATAGAAAGAAAGTCAAGTGTGCGTCATTTGTAAAGTAACACTGGCCCGGCCTGCCGTTTGGTTTAATCCACCGTGAAGAGAATGGTGGCCGTATCCAATGCTTAAAGATACGAGGGTTGGGGTGTTACATATGGACTGCTAGAGAAGTAGAGTTCAATATTGAACTTCACTGTAACACCCCAACCCACTAGAAACAGGTTTAAGCTCAACCACAAGGCGGGTTGGGTCCTATGTTACATTTACAAGTGCACAACTTGCATCTCAATTCCTTTGTTCTAACAATTATTGAAATCCCTCATGAATAGACTTTTCATTGTGCTTAATATTCAATTCAACAAGTGCAATACAAGTAGAAAAAAGAATACTTCAAAATCTTTATTTATTCAAATAAAATAAAGAAACTTACTTTCTTAAATTAAATCATAAACTTGAAAACATAACTCTTTAATAAAAATTAAAATTTAGCGGAAGTCTAAAAATCAAAACCTGGGCAACGTGCCCTTACAATTGAATTTTCAATACTTAAAAAGAATCTAATATCTATAATCTTCATGGTTCATTCAATTTCCTTAAAAAAATAAAAGGAATGGAATGAGCACATAGCCTAGTGGATCATTCATTAAACAACTACGTCATTATTTCAAATCAATAACACATCCAATTTCGCACACTTTCATACATTAAGTGATTTACACAACGTTTTGGTTTCAAGTTGACGTTATGACTGAAAGGGGGTCTATTCTCTTGATGTTCTTATTTTAGATACCCCTCCTTAGGGTGAAAAGACCATTCTTTTGTTACTTTCCATTGGATGCCACATACCAAGTACCCCTTCGATGCAGCCCGCAACCACACACTCCAAGCACGTGATAAGAACACTCTTAGCATCCCTACGGAACACTATGACAGTATGTGGTTTTTATATTCACTTTTTTATGTTTAAGATTACATAATTATAAAAGAAATTCAATATATAAATTTCAGAATTCTAAACAATCAAGGAAGCATGAAAACATCATATGACATGCTTGAAACTTCAAAGTAAGCCTAACCATGGAATCTAAGCATGGCATGGTATCATGAATAATTAAAACATAAAAACATGCTAAACTGAAATTAAAATATGATCATTCATGTTGAAACTAAAATAAAACATGGTAAAAATTAAAATTTAAATAAGCATGAATATGCTAGAAATTTAAAATAGCAAAGTAAAGGTTTAAGAAGCTCTTCCACCTTAATTCGAGTTTTTTCTTGAATTCGGCAGAGGTTCCCCTTATCTGCCACTTTTAGAACTTCAAGAACTTTTAACCACCAACAAAAACTACTTCAACAACTCTCTAAAATATTGAAATAAGAACTTCTCATACAAGAGAGAAAACAGAAGTGAGAAGAGGTGCCAAGAAGAGGGCAAAAACAAGCAAAGGAGGTGTCAACTCTTTGCTTTGGGAAGAGATAAATGTGAGCAAGAAGGGGTACATAGAGATGTTCTTGAGCACCATGGGGACAGTTTGGACATCACACACAATGAAAATCTTTTGATACACAATTAGGATGTTTTGCATCGATTTAGGCAAGTGAATCTCATGGTTTGGGCAAGTGAGCCCATGGGTGGGCAAGTGGGACTACTAAGGTTTCCAATCCAAATGTGAGCAAAATCTTTGAACCTTATTTGTTTCTTTTATATGTGTGAACACAATTAAAGGTTTAGAATACATTCTAATCTCTCTTGGATGTCCTCTATTAGTAGGGAAGCATTCTAATATGTTGTGATTCATGAAATCAAATAACTTGCTAATATGGGCACCAAACACAAAGCTTTGAAATGTTTCTTATTTCCCTTGGATTCTCTCCCTTTTTGGTTCCACATGTGAGCATGAGGTAAGTTTCTATTTTCTAATTTTTCCTAGGTGAAGGAATCGTTCTATATTTCTTTAAATCACCACTCTCCACTAAACTTCTATCTTGGGTTTGTCACATGTGTGCCCACACACACACATATGAAACGTTTTGTATGTAACCTTGGTATGCATGATCATTTATCTTGGCACATAGAACCATTCTTCATGGTTTCTATAGGTGTGGGTATACTTGATCATTTACATGTCACATGGGATCATTCTTCATGGTTTCAAATAATGGAAATGTCCCATTAAGGTTGAGTAAGGTGAGGGGGTACATGATCATGGTGTTTCACCCATGTGACTTGCACATGTTTAGTGGTGGCCATGCATTCGTGGGTTCACAAAAATTTAATAAAAATTAATATCTCCTTATTCATAAGGAATATGAGTTATAACCTATAGTTTTTGAATCTCATTAAAAAACTAAGAATTTCAATATATGGTTTGGCCAAATTGGTTTTCATTTACTTCCCCTATTTAGAACCCACTAAAGGCAATATGAAATGAGAATCCAAATCTTGGGCAATTGTCTTAATTTTTGGATATGTTGTTTATTTTGTTAGTTCATGTCATCGTGGTTTGTTTCATGTCATTTCGATTCTCCGAAGTATCCTAAATGCCAATTCTTTCTAATTTGGACCCCCTAAAGGGCGCTAGGCAAATGAAAACCCTAATCTTGACCAATTATTCTAATGTTTGGATATGTTGTCCAATTAGTTGGTTCATGTCACCTTACTTTGTTTCAGGTTTTTTTGGGTCCCTAAGAGTCGCCAAATATGACTTTTGAAAACCTACCAAATTTAGCCTCGAAATTAGCCCAATTTCATTTTGCACCCAAATTTCACTGAATAGACATTGGATTTCATTTCATCAAGTAGAGAATTTTCAGGGTATTACATTCACCCTAGAACAAACCTCATAGCTATACCTCCCTAAAGGATGGCACTAGTAGAGCTAACCAAGTTAAAGACTCAGCTAGACAAGCTCTGAAAAAAAGGATTCATCAGGCCAAGTGAACCACCATAGGGAGCTCCAGTAATGTTCGTGAAGAAAATAAATGGGTTTATGAGACTATGCATTGACTATCAAAAATTGAACCAAGCAATAATAAAGAACAAGTACCCCTACCAAGGATTGATGATCTATTAGATCAATTGAGAGGAGCCACTCATTTTTCAAAGATTGATCTTAGATTAGTATATCACCAATTGAGAATCCATGAGTCAGACATACACAAGACGACCTTCACGACATGGTAAGGACACTCTAAATCCACAGTGATGCCCTTTGGTCCAATTAATGTCCCAACAGCTTTCATGGATTTGATGAATTGAGTGTTTAGACAATACCTCAACTAGTTTGTGGTGGTATTCATTGATAACATTCTGGCCTACTCTAAATCAGAAGGTGAACACTTATAATACTTGAAGATCGTGTTAGAGACTCTTAGAAGAAGTCAATTGTATGCTAAATTCAGCAAGTACGAGTTCTGGACGAAGATAAGCAAGTTCCTTGGCCATTTAGTATTAGCAAAAGGCATTTCTATAGATCTAGAGAAGGTGGAAACTATCATAGACTAGAAATAACCAAAGACAGTTACAATGATCAGAAGTTTCTTAAGCCTGGTTGGATATTACCAAAGATTCATCAAAGATTTCTCCAAGTTGGTCGAACGCATGACTAAGCGAGCTAAAAAAGGGAGCCAAGTTCAATTGGGATGAGAAGTATGAACAATCATTCCAAAAACTGAAGAGGAGATTAACTATGGCCCCAATCTTTGTCACTCCTACCCCTGGTGTTGGACGTGTTCTATTTACGAATGCTTTCACAAGATGGATTGGGTGCAGTGTAATACCCTGAAATTTGTCAAATAATTAAAAATAAATAAAGTTTAATGAAATTAAATGAAATAAGTTAAGTGAATTAACTTTGAAGATTTTAAGAGATTTTTGGTGTAAATTATGTAGGTAAAAATTAGAAATGAAATTAGTTGAGAAAAAAAAATGATGATAAGTTTATATTATACAAAGATATAATATATATATATATATATAACATGGAAAATAAAAGAATATATGTATATACTCATTTCAAATATCTTACAACGATACCTATATATATGTATGTAAAAAAACATGTATCTATATAACACGTAATAAGCTATTTTGGAGTGTAACATAGAGATATAAGCTAGCAAGTAGTATGAATAAATGGCATAAATGTAATTAACCTGCCAAGGACATGGGTCGACTGGAATGGAAAATGGAATTGTAATTAGCTTGCCAAGTGCATGGGTCGATTGGAATGAAAAATGGCAAAATTGCAATTTCCTTGTCGAGATCATGGGTCGACTGGAACACTTAAAATGGCAAAACATGTAAATTTGGGTTGTAAATTGTGGCGTGATAGTCTTGAATATTTGGAACATGGCAACCATTGAAATAACCCAAATTGTAGGGCTTGTATTGTAGCAAGTCTTATGGGCAAACGTTGATAAATATATATATATATCACAGGATATATGTATTAAACTTACACATAGGAAATTTTGATAAATATATATGTATATATACATCAAGCTTAATATACCGAAGGAAATCTTGATATATATATATATGTGTGTGTGTGTGTGTGTGTGTGTGTGGATTTCAAGAAAATGAGTAAGTTTATTTATTACATTAAATAATCAATAAATTTATTCAACACATGAAAAAATTAACAAGTTTCATGTAAGTTCAAAACAATATATAGAAGTGAGAAATTTATTAGCCAAATTATTGCAAAGATTAGCAAGTTAATTTTAAATTCGATGTGTATTAGCAATATATATATATATA
>JAJIYU010021427.1:0-10041 GCA_030144865.1 Tinospora cordifolia | reverse complement strand
CTCTTCTTTCCCTGTTTCGTTCTGTTGCTTCTGGAAATGAAAATGGAAATTAAGAAGAAGAGAAAAGTGGTTGAAATCTTCATTTCGTCCCACATGTTATGTATATATATATATATATAATATTTTGCTTTTAATTTGTGGTCCAAACCACACCAACACCATTCATCTATATATATAAATAATGTATTTTTTTCCTTCAATTTCTCACCACTTATATATATATATATATATCAATGTAAATATAAACACATATTTATTATTAATATTAATATTAATATTAATATTAATATTATTTTTTCTAATCCATTTCACCCCATATAAAAAGGCAAATAAAATCAAATATATATATACACTAATATGATTATCTATTATACCTTATTATAACTTATTACAATATATTTTTATATTTTTTCATTAATTTATCCACACCATTAATTTATATTTACACTGCTTATTTATAATAATATTATTAATAACAACAACAACAACAACAATAATAACACTATTATTATTATTATTAAATTATCTAAATTTAGTTATTCAAATATTTTTTTTCACATGATATTATTTATACATGTATGTATGTGTATAATACATGCTTATATATACATACGTCACATTCACGTGTTATAAAAATTTGGGTTGTTATACTAATGCTCCTGCCATATTTATGGATTTAATGCAAAGGGTATTTACGTCATATCTCAATTAGTTCATTATTGTGTTTATTAATGATATCCTCATATATTTCTAGACTCGAAAAAATCATGAACATCTTCATATCACTTTGAGAAGTTTGAGAGAGTATAGATTATATGCTAAATTTAGCAAGTGTGAGTTTTGGTTGGATGAGGTGAAATTTTTGGGTCATATAGTAAGTGCAAAGGGTATTTTAGTTAATTTTGCTAAGGTTGAGGCTGTTATCAATTGGCCAAGACCAACATCAGTGACAGAGATTTGTAGTTTTCTGGGTTTAGCTGGTTATTATAAAAAAGTTTGTAGAGAGTTTCTCTAAATTAGCCACTCCACTCACAAAGCTGACTTAGAAGAATGTATTATTCATGTGGACTTCAGCATGCCAACATGCTTTCACAGAACTTAAGAAGAAATTGACTACTGCTCCTATTTTAGTACTTCCATAGCCTGAAAAAGAATTAGTAATATATACAGATGCAACACAGACAAGTTTGGGAGGTGTGTTGATGCAGGAAGGTCGAGTGATTACTTATGCATCAAGACAGCTAGGTGCATGAGAAAAATTATCCTGTGCATGATCTAGAGCTAGCATCAGTAGTTTTTGTGTTGAAACTACGAAAACATTATCTGTATGGAAAAAAGGTTCACATTGTATTCAGATCATAAGAGTTTGAAATATCTGTTTGACCAGAAGGAGCTGAATATGAGACAATGTAGATGGTTGAAATTTTTGAAGGATTATGACTTCACTTTGGAGTATTATCCTATGAAAGCCAATGTTGTAGCACATGCACTGAATAGAAAAGACTAGTGTGGTAGCTTTCTAGATGGCCCAAGAATGGTGACTTTTGGAAAGAATGACTATGATGAGTATTCTCTCTGTAGATCCACATGTTGATTTTGTGCTCAGATGCATATTTAGCTAACAGATTCTCATATTTAGAAGATCAGGGAATTACAATAGCATGATCCTAATTTGACTATGTATGAAACTTGGGCTAATAGTGTAGACAGATTTGATTGGCAGAGAGGCTCTGATGGTGTGTTATGTTATCAAGGGAGGTTATGGATACCTGTTGATAGGGAGTTAAGGGTAGCATTACTGGAAAAACACATAGATTTCTGTATACTATTCATATAGGGTATACAAAAATGTACCATGATATGAAGAAGATAGTTTGGTGGCAGGGACGAAGAAAGATATAACGGAGTACGTATAGAAATGTAGTGTGTGCCAACAAGTAAAAGCTGAGCATCAAAGACGTGGAGGTCAAATGAAACCTTTACCCATTCCAGAGTGGAAATATGAGCATATTACTATGGATTTTGTTACAGGACTGCCTAGATCTCAGGGTAGATATGATGCCATTTAGGTTATTGTTGACCGATTGATTAAGTCTTCACATTTTCTTCCAGCGAACACCAAATACTCGATAGATTGACTGAGCAAGTTATATATTCGAAAGATTGTGAGATTGTATGGGGTGTCTATGTCTATTGTGTCGAATAGAGATTCACGATCTATCTCCATCTCAATGCAACATTTTCCTCACAGATCAACGGTCAGACTGAGAGGATGATTCAAATGTTAGAGGATATGCTTAGATCGTGTATATTTGAGTTTGGTGGGACTTGGAGTGAATATTTATCTGTGTGAGTTCACTTATAATAATAACTATCAGGCTAGTATTGGTGTGATAATATATGAGGCTTTATATGGTCGACCGTATAGATCTCCAACTTGCTGGTATGAAGTTGGGGAATCACAGTTGTTGGGCCCATAAGTTATAACATATTACAAAGAAAAGATTAAGCAGATTAGATAAAATTTAAAGAAAGCCCAAGATTGTCAACAAAGTTATTTTGATAATTGACATAGACCTTTAGAATTTGCAGTGGGTGACCTACTACTATTGAAGGTTTCCTCTCAAAAAGGTTAGATAAGATTTGGAGTAAAAAGGAAATTAGCTCCATGCTTTATATGACCATTCGAGATTTTGAAAAGAATTGGTCCAGTTGCATACAAACTTACTCTACCTCCTCAAGGCCAGAGTTCATAATGTGTTTCATGTGTCTATGTTAAGAAAGTATTATCCAGATTCGACACATGTTTTAGATTTAACAAAGAACAAGTTAGGGTGGATACTACCTATGATGAAAAACTTATTTAGTCATAGCCAGAAGAATACAAAAGCTACGGAATAAAGAAATTTCGTTAGTTAGAGTCAAATTACATTTCCATGATAATGAAGAGCAAACCCTGGGAGCGTGAAGATAAGATGTGAGAGTAATTTCTAGATCTTTTCATTACTTAATGTATGTTCCTTTAATTTAAATTTTGAGGACAAAATTTCTTAAGTTGGAGAGATTTTTAACATTCCATATTTTAATTTGACACGTAAATTAATTTAAATAAAAATAAATGTGTATAAATACACGTATTTACACAGACTATATGTGTACATATGTGTAATTATACACATATATTAATAATACACATTACATGCATAGATTAATTTAAATTAAATTATTTATGCAAAATAATTGATGTATATAAAATAATAAAATTAAGGTGGAATTAAAACATTGGGAAATATGAAGGTGATGTTTAGAAATAAGTGGAATGGGTAATTAAATAATTTGACTTAACAAATCTATATATGGACTTGGTGGGATGGATGATTTAAGTTGTGCATGGAGAGAATAACAATTTTGTAAATTGGGTGATGAATATATATATGCAAAGTGCAATATCCCACATTGGTTCGACTCCAGAGAGATTCCTAGGCTAATTGTGCATTCAAGGGTGTCTTATTGTGCAGAATGCTTTTGGAAGACTCAAGTTCGAGTCTTGCCAAGAACAAAACCCTGCACCTAGTCAGTGGTGGCTAAGGTGGGGACAATATCGGTATGTAGTGGGCCCAAGCTGTTACAAATGGTATTATAGCTGTTCTGTGTTTACTGAAGGTGTGAATCTCGAGGACGAGATTGCTCCCAAGGAGGGTGAATTGTAATATCTTACATTGGTTCCACTCCAAAGAGATTCTTGGGCTAAATGTGTATTCGAGGGTATCTTATTGTGCCGAACGCTTTTGGGAGACACATGCTCGAGTCTTGTCAAGAACAAAACCCTGCACCCAATCAGTGGTGGTTAAGGTGAGGGCAATATTGTTACAATGGGCTTGGGTTGTTATACAAAGTGAGTGGGACGGTGGTTGAGAGAATTAAGTGGGTTGGCCACTCACATGATGCATTTCCTTTCTTCATTCTTTCTTTTATTCTCCAAATTTAGAACACAAAGAACTAGAAGAATGAAATGCACAGAGCAAAGGAAGATATGATTTTTCAACGGATTCGATGTGCAGGTAAGTTACTTTTTTAATTTTTTTAATAAAAATGTTAAATGAGCCACGTACTGCGATCCAAGTGGTGTAATTTTTATAGTATTTATTCGTTTATCTAAAAATAGGACATTACCCTACCGTGGGTAAAACTTAGTAAAATTATACCAATACACTCTTGGTGATACGTATATCCCAGATATGTAGTTAGTTTTCATTTGTTTATCTTGTAGACACTAAAATAAATACACAAAGTTAAATAGCCTTGGAGGGCTTTTGGGTATGCTAAACTATAATAAAATTTTGATTGGATTTTATAGGAATGTAGAGAACAAAAATCTGTATCCATCGACACCAAATTCATAAATTTTGGTTATCAATTAGAATTTTTGTGAATGATTAACTAATTGAGTTATTTTAAAAATTATAAAAATAGAAAAAATATAATTGGAAAGCCTATTTATTTTATTTTCTGCTCTATAAATATTTCATATGAGCAGAAAATTAATTTTAAAGGTTATTGAGAATATTCGAGTTAACGCGCATCGATTGATAGGGTCTAATGCAGGTGTAGGATTAAATATAAAAAAAATAAATACGTTGAAAATTATTTATAAAAATAAATTGGATTTGATTTGTGCATATGAAATAATCCTGTGATAGGGTAATTGTGGTAGATCAGAATATAGATTTTGGAACGAATACTAGAAATTGATTAAAGGGTAATTTTGGTGAGTAATTTTTATTTTCGGTATTATGTGAACATTGATATTATGTCAAAATCGCGGAGTTTTATTAAATAAGAATTGATGCACATGAAAATGTATATTAAATGAAATGATAGATTATATTACTGAATATTACAGTAAATTTGGAAGAGACTGGTTATTATACTAGAAAGTGAAATACGTGCCCAACGGGATATGTTGTTGGTATTCTATGAGTATTTCTTTATTTTGGTCATTTATATGACATTGTAGATATAAAAATGATTTGAATGTAAGCATGCTATTTGTATGGACATATGTTGCATTTGGTTTGAAATTCATGAAATTGTATTTACATGACAACATATTTTAGATTTGTAAGAGCAGATCTAAAATATGGTTTCGTTTCAATGGATTGAGTAATGAGAAATAATACTTTTTATATGATAATTCATATAAGATTGAACCATGAGAAACATCAACCTTTTTCTATGTGACAATTCTCAAAATGATTGTGGAGTAGGTGGTAATTAGAAGTATAGTCTACTGTTATCCAGCCCAGACAAGAAGTGAGAGTGACTCTATTTCTAAAAGATGTGGATGTATATGTGTTTAATTAAATGCTGCATGATTAAAAATAACATGATCACTATGTTAAATGCATATATGTATGTTAAATGTATATGATGCATTTAGATGCTTTATTTAATTTGATTGTTTGCATGATTATTTAAATGAATCTAAATGCTATAGATAATAAATATTTACTGGACGTGTAGTAGCTCATTTATTTTCTTCAACATTTTAGAAACAGATAGAAAAGGGAAGCAGCCAACATGAGAAGAGTGTGCGTATGGTTAAGTATTTTGTAAGCTTGTATTTTGCATAGTTATATTTATCACTGTACATGTAATATCACTTAGAGGAGTGTGGTTTTGTTTACACTAGAAAAGAGTGTGGGAATTGTAGATTATGAGTTATGAGCTAGGGTTGATGGTAGTATGTGGAATATTATATGTTATGGACTTGTGAAATGATAAATTGTTTATAAGGTGATTATGTTCCTTTGAGATAAGTCAAAATTTTAAATGAGACTCTGTCAAATTTTTTTTATGGATATTATGTAATACGGAGTTATCGAGGAGGACATGGTATTATATATGTAGATGTAGCGTATATAGTATTATGTGTCGATCATAACGTCACTTTTATGAAGTGCGTTGATACATTTTTGATCATTTTAAATTAAATATTTAAGTGGGTTTCACGAGTATTTATTAGTAGGAATAATACAATTTTTAATAGATAAAGGAAATTAAATTTAATTATTTAACTAAAATTATGAATATATGAATAAGAAATTAAATGCAAAATTACCTACTTAAAAATATATAATAAAATGTTTATTGATAAATCATTTAATCTCATGTAAAATAAAAAATCATTCTAAAAAAATACTTTAAACTTTATAGAATTAGAATACGATGTTAAAATTTTAAACTCTTAGCATTCTTAAGAAAGTGCAAAGGGTAATGCTCTGCATCGCCTTGCACAAGCATGTGCCACATGTGCGCACCTGGCATGAAGCTTGTGATAAGTCCATACATGCATGTGCCACATGGCACATGATTTGTAGCACACAGACTTGCACATAAGGGTGAAAGAGCATTTGAACATCTTAGAGTGTATTGAGTCTACAAAGCTTTGCACTTTGTACTATGATCCAATGACGTGAAATCGTAGCAATTCAACCAAAGTCTTTAGATGGTGATTGCAATTTTAAAAGATTTTGAAAGCGCAATCTAATGATATGTGCAATAAGATGAACTGATCAACACTATTATGGTGCATCCAGAGACACAAGATGTGGTGTGTTAAAAAGTATCATGACCAACCATAAGTTATCTATTAAACAGATAAGACTATTCTCTGAGTTTTTCATCCAATAAATCATAGATATTAATTTTCATTTTTTGCTCTCTCACTCTCATGTTTTAAAGCTTTTATTTTATTTGTGAGTTAAGTGCACTAGTGTTAGTTCAACTACTCTAGTGAACTAAAGTGTTATTATAACACCCCAGTTCTTGATCCTTCATTTTTGTCAAACATGGAGAAACGCGCCATTAAATGTTGGTACACATGCCATCTACTGAGAACTAGGACATTACTTTTCTCACATTCAAATTCTCATTTAATATCTTTTGGACATACCAGATCTCATACAAATAATTCATCAATCTCTTAGACACACCAAGAGACATCAATAGGAGATAAAACACAATAAATCTCATCAAAACTCATGGATTAAACTCAATAAAACTGAACATAAAGTGTTCACATGATAGTTTGAAAACAGGACTATTTGGCCCAATACCAACTCGTAAAAATATTAAGACAAAACCAATAAAAAGGGAACATTTGTCATGTTTGACTAATATTCATAAACTGAAATAAAACAAATTAAATTACAAGCTCCTAGTGAAGTTTGTGAATATCTAAAAAATACCCAGCCATACTGTAACTCGAAGTGTCTCAAAGATCACATGAAATAAAAATGTTAGGGTGAACTCGAGAGTCCATTGGATCATACACAGTACATCAATAACATTATTTAAATCAAACACAAAACATGGAATCATTTATCAAACATTAGAAGTTTTAAACATTCAGTTGTTCATCAGTTGTTAGTTAGATCGAAAGGCTTAACCTCGTTGTTCTTTTATTGTTATCGTATCAAAGGAGACAAAAAAAATGTACTACGTGCCAGATTCCAATGGGACAGGGGCACACCATTACCCAACTCGGAAACTAGGGTCATACCCACCGCTCTATCACCAAAGAACTATGGGCACACCCATCATTCTATCATTGAGAATTAAGGGCTAACCCATCATTCCTTATTACGAGAACACCCATAGTGATCTCCCATGGACCACTAAGATGATACGTGGTTCAATTCTTAATTTATCTTTTCTTGAATGTCAATGATCACCTCATATCAAGCATTGTTATCATATATAAAACATCATTGTACAATAACGTAATCATGTTGATCATCTCATAAAAACATAAATAAAGCAACAATCATCTCATGTTATAAAACACTGTAAACACTGAACATGAAAATATAACTCATGTTATTCTAGCATTCATGCCATTCACAAATCATATAGACAACATCCTAGCGTGCTTCTAAATATCCAAGAAATGTAAACGCACCACATGTTCAATATTAAAATTCAAATAATACTAGCGAGCAAGGTAATTACTTCCACCTGTGGCTATACTTCGCTTGGTTTAATCCTCGTTCCGATGATTCAAATCCTCAACCTATAATGGTTTGATTATCATAATTTAGCATCCACTTAATCTAAACAATTATTGGTGTGTATTAAGGTAATATCTGGTGTATAATATCATGTTTTTTTCTGTGTACCGCGGTAGGGGGGGGGGGGTACTACAATAATCACTCGAATTAGTGCGTAAAACATGAAAAACAAAGTCTAGGATGCATTACCATAGTCAGTTACTGCGGTAACCAAAGAGGTTTTTTGTTTTGCATTGTACTACCGTGGTTAGTTCCTGGTAACCAGAGAAGGTTTCACATGGACAGTGCATTACTGCGGTCCGTTACCGCAAGAGTTAGGTGATTTTCCATAAATTGCACATTCGTGCTAGTTCCCTTCTTGTCCTCTCATTCACAATGATGCGATACTCTAATACTAGGTTTAACCAAAAATTATATTGAATAGAACATATTATATCTCAATCCCAAATGCTCCCTCTTTCACTCCCCTCAAAAGAGTGTTTTGAACACTTCCAAACGACTGTTACATCAAAAGAAACACGTATTTTCTTAGATAACGCAAAGCAATTACAAAAATACATGCATTTCGTGGGAAACGAGTGCCTTACCTCATGTGTAATTCGTTCTTTCAGTCCCAATAGTCAAACTCTTTACCAATATGCAGTTCTCCTTCGTTCTTTGCTTGAGAATATGGTTGGGAAGGGGTTAAATGGATTGAGAACACTCTAAAACACTATTGGGAAGAAGAAATGTCAGTCTGTGGCGGTTGGTAGGTTTTTTGCGCGACTGTTCTTCCAAATAACTAAAAATTAGGGTTTCTGTGCGCAAATTACACATACATAATTTTTTATGTGTTACCGTGGTAATAACTCCAATTACTACGGTAATCGTGTGATTAACACATTAAAATTATGGTTTTTTAGCGCATTACCACAATAACCAGAATGCATCAATTTTCAATTTTGTATAACATTACCACGATAACGATTTCCAATATCGCGGTAACCAAGACGATGCCATTTTTACGCATTTATGGTTTTTTTCGAGCATTACTACGATAATCAGAGCCTTTTGTCATTTTTGTGTCTTCATTAAAATTTTTAATTATTCTAAATTTATTTTCACTTGTATTTCAGGATTATGAAACATTTATAATTTTTTAAATTATTTGTTTAATTTATTTTTTATTTTTTACATTTAAAACTCTCAAAATTTTATAATTCATTCATTGACTTTTGAGGTATTACAACTATAATCAAGTAAGATAACATTGTTATATCTTAAAAGACAAATATTATATACAATAAATATTTTTACAGGAGACTATTGTCGTAAGAAGATAGAGCTACGTTTTAGATAAAATTTTGAGATATCATCAGTTATTCCTATTGCTCATCCAACATTATATAATTACAATACTTACAATTATTGGATAGATAAGTACATACTTCAAGTTTTTTTAATATATATTCACTTAATAGTTATAAGTGAAAATACAACTGTGGCAATTACTTCAATATTTTTCAAGTTAAATAATTGTTGTAAATATGTTTAGAATATCTCACAACTTGTCCATGATAGATTTAATTTGGTAATTAGTAAAATTAACTTTATGACCAATAAGCTTAATACTGTAATCAAACGTAAGATCTGATAAGCATCGAAAATAGGAAGAGAAGGTGACGAGCTAGCTAATAACGACCCACTGGACTGCAATAATAAGATATGATTTTCCTATGACTTGCTGTTAAGGTATGGAGATAAAGGATTGACTAGAGTTAGAAATAACCATAAGACAACAAACGTAAATGAATATCATGGTGCAAGGTTTGGTCCTCATATAATGGGGATAGATGAGGTTACAGGTTCATGGATAGGCCAAGATAAGAAAATAGTTGGTTTTTAAGTTTAATTCCGACTTGAGCCTGATGCAGGGCCCTGTTTGATTGCCATACTTTAACCTGTATATCATAGCCAAAAACGTATTTGG
>JAJIYU010021426.1:0-10041 GCA_030144865.1 Tinospora cordifolia | reverse complement strand
GACTAGGCGACTGCCGAGTCGCGTGCAGCGCTCGTTGCACGTTGTTAATGCCTAATAGCATAAAAATTAAACTGAATTAGAAGGTTTAATTAAAATTAAAATGATATTCAGTAACTTTACTTTTAACTTTTATAAAAATTAGATAGCAATAAAAAAAAAAGTTTTGAAATGTTTTTAAAAAATTTTCAACTACTAACTGAAATAAATATGTAATCACTGGAAGAATACTTTTTTTTTTTATTTTTAAATGACTTGTTAAAATAGAACTTGACCTTGGATTATATATAGAAATAGGAATTAAATAGAAATAAAAGGTCTAATAAAGTTACCAAACATCACTTAAAACATTTTAATTAGATAGAAACGATTGAAAGTCATATATTAAGGAGGTGATTAAATAATTATTATCTTTAATAGCAAATTTTTTTGTCATTTTGGTTTATAGCCATGGATATGACCCAAAAAGTCATAATAATTTTTCAATCTTAAAATAGGCTGTAAAGAAAATCTCTATCCATTTTTAGGCATGCTTTAGAAATAAAACAGTATTAACGTATGGAAAACTGCCAATTTTTTTTTTTTTCTAAAAAGGAGAAATATAGTACATGGCAGCGCCTCTTAATTACCAACCAGCCAAATTGGGTGGACGGTGTATTTGTAAAGCTGCCAATTAAATGGGTAGCATTATATAGTTTTTTTTTTTTTTTTAATTACGGCATTTTGCAAAATCTATTTTATTATTAACAAAAAAAATTTATTTTTAAAACTTAAATTTATAAATATATTATATAATTACTTATTTTAAGTTATTATTTTTCATAAGTTACAACAAATATGATTCAAATTATTTTCTATAATCATTTTTTTAACAATCGCTTTTCATAATCAAATTTTTTTAAAACATAATCTTGAACAAATAAGAACTAAAAAGAATAAAATCCTTTTTAAAATGATGCAACACCCCTCCAAAATATTATTTTTGTATGTGAAGTATTTTCGTATTAGTATAATGAAATGGATAACGATGAAAGAACATGCTTTTGTTTATTCTTTTTATGTTATATTTAAAAGGCGTTAGATTGTCTTAAATCTGACAAACATTTTAATTGTGTAAAAAAAAAATTAACAACTTTTAAGTACAATGTTGAAATAGGATTACTTTATTATTTTCTAACAAAATAAATATAAATAGAAGAGTGGGCAAAATAGCCAGTAGGATGAGTTACGGATATAAAAATTAAAAATCTCATTAAGTTATAATTTTAAAATTAAATTTGCAACCAAGGGTTTACTTCTTGTGCCCCCAAATAAATAAATAAATAAATAAATAAAAACCTACTTCTTGAAGACAATCATTCCAAACTTTATAATACCTACTCCAAACTAGACCCCGGCAAACAAAGGAATTAAAGATCCAAACTAGTAAGAAGAGTTGTGGGTATAAAAATTAAAAATCTCACTAAGTTATAATTTTAAAATTAAATTTGCAACCAAAGGCTTACTTCTCGTGCCCAAAGACCAAAAAAAAAAAAAAAAAAAAAATCCCACTTGAAGACAATCATTCCAAACTTGATAATACATAGGGAAAAACATGTTTCTATATAAGAAAATAGAAATAATTACATAAATACTACTATTATCATTTTTATACACATACCAAAAACTTAATATCAAAAACATCAGAAACTATTGATTAAGAAGTATTAATATAACATTGGTATTTAATCAGTATAACATTAATATAACATTTAATTTATAAATAATAGTACAAAATTAGTATACTATTTGTATAACATTAGTATACAATATTATAAAAAATATTAATTAATAATTATTAGTATACCAAAAATTAGTATACAGTCAGTATAACTTTACTATATAAAAATATTGGTATATAGCTGGTATATAATTAGTATACAATACTAAAATATTAATTTATAGTATAGAGTTGATGTATAATACTATAAAAATAGTATACAATCTCTAAAAATTGGTATAATATTAATATATTATGATGTAAAAATTATTGATTAACAACTATTAGTATGCCAAAAATTTGTATACAATCGGTATAACATTAATATAATATTTAGTTTATAAATAATGATATAACATTGATATAGAATATTGTAAAAATAATTGGTTAACAACTAATAGTATACTAAAAATTGGTATAAAATTAATATAACATTGACAAAAAATTGGTATACTTTTAATACATTGGTATAACAATTAGTATACATTGTTATAACAATTAGTATACTATTCTTAGGCATACAAGTATATAATGTGTTTAATTTGCGTATAACGTGCATATATAACGTGATATCTATTAATAAATAATCTGTTAGTATTATTTTTGAATAACATTAGTATAACATGTTTATATAAAAAATAACAATGTTCAGAAACTAATTTGTTGAGATAAAAATGAGATATAATGGTATACTATTTCTAAAAGTGGTATACAATAATATAGAAATGAGTACAATTTATACAATCTTTAAAAATAATATAATGTTGATATACAAAAATGTCTGGTATACAAAAACTAAGATCTGAGTAGTTATACCAAATATTCTAGGTTTACTAAACCCATGACTATGATTTAGCATCGGTATACAAATGTTAGGTTGTGTACGGACGGTTCTTCACTAGTATCATTAATTGGGTAGGCGTGATCAACGACTTGGAATTATGTTGTTCCCCTGTTCGAGCTACAAGCTCAGAAGGATATGGTGCAGCTACAGGCAGTGGAGTTGAGGTGCTAAGAACGGTGAGAAAAAAATTTCCAAAAGAAAGAGAACATACAATTTCTATGCAAAAGATGTTACAAGAAAGGTAATTTCTGGGTAGAGGACTCAACTTGCATGGCCTGGCTTGATCAACATCCACATCGCTCCGTTGTTTACGCAGCCTTTGGTAGCTTCACCATCTTCAACAAGACACAATTCAAGGAGCTAGCATATGGGCTCGAGTTGATGGGGCGCCCATTTTTATGGGTAGTTCCAGCATACATTGCTAGTGGGACTACTGGAGCTTTTTAATATCTGAATGGGTTCACAGAAAGAGTGGGATCTGTTGGAAGCAACGCCACGGGTGACTATTGGAATAGACATTACCGATGGGACTATTGGAGCTGTTGAATATTCGAATGGGTTCACAGAAAAACTCGAACGAAATGATACACTGGTGACGTTGAGGGCTTTTTTCCCAATATTTTTTTCCCCAAATCCATTTTTGTATATAAATCGAAGAAGAAGAAGAAGAACGCGACACTGCTCGCCACTCTCCGCTCGCTGATCGCTGATCGCTGCTTGCCACTTGCCGCTCGCTGATTGCTACTCGCCACTCGCCGCTCGCCAATCACTACTGCTCGTTGCTCCTATTCACCTTCTTCTTCGGTTACCACTGTCGCTTGAGGTGCACACGCTTGCCGTTGCACCTGCTCCCTCCGTTCGCTGCTGCTGCCTGCTGCTTTTCCTGAAATCTGGTTGCTCTGCCCTCATCCATGGAGATTTTCAATTTTTTTTCAGTCTGAAAAACCATAACCTCCACTGTGATGTCTCCTTAAAATCTCAAATGCTCGTCGCTCGCTACTCACCACTCGTCGCTCATTGATTGTTGCTGCTCGCTACTCTCATTTACCTTCTTCTTCACTTACCACTACTGCTTGATTTGCACATACTCGCCATCAAACCTGCTCCCTTCGTTCGTGTTGCTGCCTACTGCTTTTCCCGAAATCTTGTTGCTCTGCCCTCGTCCATGGAGATCTTGAGTTCTTTCAGTCCAAAAAACCCTAACCTCCACTGCAACGTCTCCTTAAGATCTATGATGCATAGCAATTCAAGAATCCTACTAGAAGGAACTCAATTCCAAAGCCGGTATAATTGATAATATTTAACATCATATGGTATATGTGAAACTTCCTAAAAAAGTTGTATATATTAATGTAAATAAATTTATTTTTTTGACATTGCCTATAATTTCCTCTAATACCTACTCCAAATTGGGCCTCGGCAAACTAAGGAATTAGTAGAAATATTGGAGGTTCAAAGATCCAAAAATAAAATATCAAAACTTTATTTAGAAAATTTTGATCATCTTGTAGTGTAGTAACAAAAAGAAGCAAATTATAAATGCTTATCATAGTACCAGTTTTGTATTTTTATAATTTTAAAAATAGATCAAGTTAAAATTTGAAGAATGCTAATGGAATCATTCTTGCACTACTTTGGAAATTTTACTTTTTAATTGTCAATACCATCAAAGAAGAGATTTTTTTTAATATGTTTACTAAACGAAAGGTTTACGCAATTTTGAAAAGAAAATATATGTAGGTCATGCGCTCATCTCATCCAATGGGTGACATTACATTGGCAATAAATAGACAACGGTTCTTCATGAGACGTCATTAATATGCATTTTTAGCATGTTAGAGATACATTTTGTTCACATATTTCTTCTTTGTATAGTGTTTTTATTTTTTCTTTCATTGCACGTTGTAGTCTCCATTAATCAGTTGCTTTCATTTCCTGATTAGCTTCTTCTCTCCTCTTAAACTATGTCTTTCTGGTGTAGGGTTGGAGCGTCATCTTGGTGCTGGTAAATAGTGTTATTGTTAAGAATAAGAGAAGGAAGAAGAGAAAGAATCGACATATAAATGCTCCTTCTATTATTGAATGAAGAAATAATGGCTTTATAAATAGCCTTTACATTAACTGAAAATGAGAAAATAAAGGAACTCACTACTAACCAATTCTAAAAAAATCAAACGGCTAAATATTTTATAAAGATAGGGATTATGTAAACAAACAATAGCAAACTACCTAATCTTTAGACTATTAATTCTCAACAATTCCTCCCTTAAACTGAAATGTTTGAGACGTACAAACATTCAATTTATATCAGTAACAGAGCAAGCCCCAAAGACTTTCACAACTTTAAGAATTGATCCAGCTTGAAAAGTTTATTCATCACATCTACCAACTAACCTTGTGAATTGCAATGAACGAGCTCCATGCTACCATCCTTTGTCAGCTCTCGAAGAAAATGGAAACGCACATCAATATGTTTAGTGTGACCGTGCATTACTGGATTCTTTGAAAGTTTAATTGTTGAGCTACTATCACAAAAAACAGTGATTGCTTCTTCTTGCTTCTGACCCAACTTTTCCAACACCCTTTTCAACTATATTACCTGACATGCACATGATGCAGCAGCAATAAATTCAGCTTCCGTGGTTGATAAACTTACCACCTATTGCTTCTTAGTAGGCCATGACACTGCTCCTGAGCATAGAAGAAACACATATCCTGAAGTGTTTTTCCTATCTTCCAAGTCTCTGGCATAGTCACTGTCTATGTAGGCAACAAGTTTTTCATCTCCTCCCTTTCTGTAGAAAATCTCAAAATCAGTTTTATTCTTCAAGTAACTTAATATTCGTTTTGCAATTTGCAAGTGCATCTCAGTAGGATTTTCTCCATAAATCTACTTATGAGACTTACCACAAACATCATGTTAGGTCGTGTAGTTGTAAGATACATAAGACTGCCCACTAGTTGTTTATAATAAGTCTTGTTTACTTTAAGTCCTCCTTCACCCTTCACAAGCTTACAACCAAGAACGATTGGATTACAAACTGAATTACTTTTATCCGTTCCAAATCGCTTCAACACCTCCAATGCATACTTATATTAACTCATAAATATGCCATTAGATTTTTGAAGAACTTCAAGACCAAGGAAATACCACATCCGTCCAAGATCTGTCATATCAAACTCATGCTTCATTAAATCTTTGAACTCATTAATCAATCATCAACTCATCTTTGCCAGAAACAATAAGATCATCAACATATACACTAACAATCACCACTTCGTTGTCTTGTTTTATTAATGAACGAAGTATGCTCATAATTGCATTTTTCAAAGCCTTCCTTGATGAAATATGATTCCACCCGACTATACCACGCACGTGGCACTTGCTTAAGCCCATTAAGTGTTTTCTTTAATTTGTACATCTTTTGTTCATTTCCCTTTTGAATGTAATTATTTGGCTACTCCACAAAAACATTCTCATCTAATTCACCATGCAAAAATGTAGACTTCACATCCAGTTGATAGATAACCCATCCTCTTTGAGCTGCAAATGCCATAACCAGCCGAACTGTTTCCATCCATGCAACAGGTGCAAAAACTTCAGTGTTGTCTACTCCATATTGTTGCACATATCCCTTTACAACAAGCCTTGCCATGTATTTGTCAACCTCTCCATTTTCATTGAATTTAGTCTTGTAAACCTATTGGGACCCCTTCCCTAGGACGAAGGACAAACCGACTAGCACAGTGTCCCAACAAACCTGCCCGCAAGTCGAATTTGCTAAGACACTGTTAAGCCTCAACATACAACACCACATCACACACTTTCAGAGTAATCATAAGGAATGCAGAAGAAATTTAACACACGAACACCAATAAAGCTTGATATTTATCCAAAATGGGTCATTATAATATGTGTAGTAATGGGAGTGACTTTCCATTATATACAAGCTTTCTTCACCCCTATACATAGTTTCTAACCCTGAAAATACAAAAAGTACGAAGGAAATACAAAGAAAACCTACCAAAAAGAGTAAGGGAATGCAACTCTATGCGATGACCACTCCCTTGCCCTTATCCACAGCTGAACAACCTGAAAAGTTAGAGTAGTGAGCCTAATGGTCCACGGCGGCTCAGTGAGTAATGTAGTCTAATTCAAACTTAAAACAAGTACTCCACAAATAAAAAATATGTCATAAATGCATGAGCAATAGCATTATACAGGTGAATGCAACAATAAATGCAATTTAAATCCATAATGCAGTCGTGCACCTTCATTCAAAACAGTTAAATAATGAAAACATTCGCCAAGGCTCGCAAGCTCTTCTAGGCGACTAAAAATCACTCGAGCGGGTTGCAGACAGTAAGGCGCATCGTGTCGACTTCGATTAGGTCTTATTGCTGTTGCCATCATCATAACGACCAACCAGGACTTATTGTCATTGCCTTATTGTGACGGCTCGATTAGGTCTTATTGTCATTTTCGTTATCCTAGGCCCATAGAACCCCCTCGACGGGCACTTTGTGCTAGGTGGTCACCTCTCAGGGTCGTATGAGAGACCGACACAACTCACCCTAACCTTGTACTCTCGGACCTCGAGATTCGGTGCACTTTTCATTTAAAACCCATTTAAAAGAATGTAGATTCATCACAATATGTAATCTCATTTTCATAATGCACAAAATGACAAGCTCTAAGAAATGAGTAAGAAAACACCACTCACTGGGATACTCCACTCCCGGTGCTCCTCTCGCGATCGGTT
Source organism: Tinospora cordifolia (assembly GCA_030144865.1). NCBI lineage: Eukaryota > Viridiplantae > Streptophyta > Magnoliopsida > Ranunculales > Menispermaceae > Tinospora > Tinospora cordifolia. The sequence goes on along the minus strand of JAJIYU010021426.1, from coordinate 2,678 downwards.
GCATCCCGCTAGCATTTGGTCTTGCGAAATCGACGTAACTTCTTAATATTAACATAGGACTTGGCTCACTCTAGTTGTACATCATTGGTTAATCAATAACTTGACCTAGTTAAGAATAGTCCACATATGTTTGCTTATCTTGCCTTAGTTGCTAAGTCAATTTGATTGATCTTGGTCAATCTTGGTCAACCCTAGTCAACCTATTACTTGCTGACCTAACTGGTCAACAGAGTCTCAAATGGTCAATTGTAGTCTTCATGGAGTCAATTGGGCCAAAAAGGGGTCAATATTCTCAATTTTCATCACTTCGGCACAACATTAGCCTATGGCCCTATTTGTGCAACCATTTTCCCAATTTTTTTGTGGGCAATTCGTACATTGGATTTGTGCCAAACTTTGCAGAATTGTTCTAGACTTCTTAAAGTTTTTCCAAAATTTTGAATCACAATGTTTGGACATCTTTTACTAGGGTTTCTAGGTATAACGACAGAAACTGTACAGATCCCGTATACACTTTGACAGGCAGTGACTGTTTGCCTGAATTGACTTACATATCCATATCAGAATACTCTAAAATTTGGTAGGCAACTTCTTGACATACTTAGGGATCTCTCCACCAAATCTCAGCTCAATCTATTAGGGTTTGGTCAGTTAATTTTATCTCAGAATTTTCAGGCAGATTGCAGAAAATTTCTAGGTTCATAGTTTCTACTATCATCCTAGTATTCTTTTCCCTCATTAAATCACAATTCCATGGGTTATTTCTTGTGTCTAATTGCAGTATACAGATCATAACACATCCATTAATCAAAAATACTTCGAATCAATAACATGCAATGCCAAATTCATGTCTATCTATCTACTAATTTCTCTGTTGTATTTTAAATAACACAAGAAATTTGTTCTAGCACCCTACAATCATGACATATTTGCAAGTATAACAAAATACATCCACAAGGGCTCAAGGTCAGGTTTTCATACCTTTCTAGAACCTCTACTATGGGATCTACAATGCCTCTAGTTCCAGCCTGAAAGGGTGCCTTTAGGTGTCCCAAATATAGCTCCTATTCTGGTCTCAAACTGTTTCTGTCAACATTGTTGCAATAGTAAGTCTAATAGTTAAAAACAGTGGATTATAAAACATATTAACGTTTCAGTTTCTGGTTTTCACCACTTGGATACTTGAATACACATGATAAGGAGGTAGGGTGATGGATTTTACCTCAGGGACGAGCCTAGAATGGTCCAAGAGTGAGCTTTTTCAAAGTTGCTCCAACTGTCTCTGTTACACAGCTGTAACAGTGAGTAAGTAACCAATTTTAATGGTTTGAAAATCATGTGTAAAGCCCTAATTTTCGTTCTCTAACACTTGGAGGTTAAAATACATATGAAAATAAAGAGGGTGGACAATTTTACCTCCAAAAAGGACTGGGAATGACCAAAGATTCGAAGCTCCCAAGGTGGGTACACACACACTTTCTGGTTTCCTGGGTTTGAACAGTGTGAACAACACCCTTTTCTTGATGATTTTTGCTTCAGACGGCTCCAAAATTGGGCAAACCACTTGTGGTTCTTTGTAGATGGTGGTACAAGCTTCAAATCAAGGTATAGTTTACTGGATTTGGTTGAGAATTGAGGGAGATCCAAGCTAGGGAAGTTGGCTACAGAAATCTAAAATTTTTGGAGACTTGAGCTCAAATATGGCATTTTGTTGCATGGGGGTGCTTGATTGGCAAAAATGTGGGTGACATGTAGCTCTTAACCTCACTGTTGGCTGCCTAGTTGGCAGTGCCTATTGGTCACAATGGAGGCCATGAGTTGATGGCAAAATCATAGATTCTAAACCATGAGCCCCTATGGTTTGATGGCTGAAAAAACTGCTGGAAAATCCCCCAAAAATAGATGAAATTCATAAAAAATCGGATAATCTCGCACAAAAGGACAAAAAGGAAGGGGTTGGACCCCCTTAGTGGGCGCGTGGGCCAGCCAGCCCAGTTGGGCTGACCCACGTGCCTAGCCCTGGCACTAGGCTCCCGGGCCTCCCGTGCAGCACGAGTACCGCACTGGCTCCCGCCCGTGTGGGCTGGGCACTTTGCCTGTTTAGCCCAGGCCCAGCGCCTAGGTCAGCCGAGGTCCCAATAATTCGTTTTTTTTTTCTTCCTTATTTCTTTTTTTTCATATATATATATATACACGTATTTTCTACCAAAATTTTGCATTTTTTTCTAAAATTATAAAATTCACTAATTCATCATTTTCCATCAAAATACCACTATTATACCTCATTTTATCATTTATTCAATTATTTTCTCCAAAATTTAAATAATTTTTCAAAAATCATATTTTTCTCCCAAAAACTCAATTTATCATTCTAAAAATTCCATGATTATTCAAAAAATTAATAAATCAATCCTAAAGGTTATTTTCCTCAAGAAAATACATTTTTCTAATATTTTCATATGTTTTCTTCTTAAAATTGTATTTTCTCATATTATTCTCATTTTTTTAAATAATTAATTCGAAATTGGGGAGAAATTGGAAAAAATTATATATTTTCTCATTAAAATTCCAGAAAGTACATAGAATACATATATGTCGGATCCGTCAATCCGATGTCAAAAACATGGGTCGTCACAAAACCCATTTTACACCAACCTTCTTTGCTCCTTTAGGTAATT
>JAJIYU010021425.1:0-10064 GCA_030144865.1 Tinospora cordifolia | reverse complement strand
TATATATATAGGAGTGTCTGAAAGTTGCATGATGGGACAAGGCGGGGTTGGGGGCTCCCTAATTAACGACAGGAAGAAGAAGAAGAAGGAGAGAGGAGGGAGGGGCACTGTGTCACGAGAAAGCAAGCACGAGGAAAGGTGAGGACTGAGAGGAGTTGGAGTTGCAGCAGTGGGGGGGAGGGGGGCGGATGGTAGTAGGATGAGCAGCTAATGCTCGTTTTATGCGGAGAGGAATCTGCGGAACATGGGACTGTTTGATTTCTGAACCGACACGCCACCCACCTGCCAATTCCCATTCTCATCTCATCACCTAATATAAACCCTACCAACCAGCAACCTCATCTGAAATTCATTTCACACCTCGCTCCACTCATCATCTTTACGTGTTCTTTTCTCTCCATTATTACATCTTAATATTATTATTTATATTCTCTTGGTGTAAATTTGTGGAAGCCCGTTAGAAGCATTATGTACCTATATACCTAGTTCAAATTATACAATTATGTAGAGTTATCCAACTATGTATTATTAGCTTTTTTTTTAAAAAAAAAAAAAAACTATATTAGAGAAGATAAGTTGGCGTTAATATAATGTTAGGTACAGTTGCATGAAAGAAGCAACTAGAATACTTAGATTAATATTTTCTGATTAAGGAAAATGATATTTGTTAGTTCAAGAGTCATGTTAGTGCACACTAGATAGTAATGCATAATCAAGGTTACTAAGGAAAAAAAATATCAGTGCAAGGTAACAACATGAAACATTAAAGTTGTTTACTCAAGTCAACTAACGTTAATGTCAACGAGGCCTAGCCCAGAGTAAAAGATTTCACTATGATCAAATGTGCACAACCATTACGCAATTGCTGCAACAGAATGAAATAGTAACCTGTTCATTGATGTTTACGCTTTGCAATAACGACCAAAGTAAGTTTAGACGAACACTTCTCATCTCTTAGAATGTTATCAGGCTCTAATAATCTTATCAACCACCAGAAACATTCAACCATGCCATGCTGAATCAAAAAAATTACTCTCAAATCTACAACCTCACTCTTTACAAGATCACAAGGTCACTCGCAAAAATTTAATGAAAAATAATAAATGCTGGACGTGAGTGATGATTGAAACACTAGAGTTCCTTTTCATTTATAAGCATACGTGTTGAAGACTTTCTCTATAAGCATGGTTGGATTCTATTAGAAGCCTTCTATCTCTTCTGGGTTCACAAACTGCACAAAAAGAATTAAAATAATCTATTGCACTGAAAAATAAACATGTAAATCTAGTTAAAAAGGAAGGATCTTTAAAGGAGGATGAAATTTGATTCTAAGAGGAAAATTATCTAGATTCAAAAATCTAGATTTTAAAATAAACTTTTCTCTAAGTTAAAACTATGCCTAGAATCCTTATTCATTTAGAAGCTTTAAAGTTTTGCAATCTTTTCAAAACATGGAAAGATATCAAGGAAAATTAAACATATTAAAAATCATTATACTATTTTCAAATTTTAACCATAATCGGTAATTATGTATGCATTGTTAGCATGCAAGATCAGTATATGTTAACTCAAAGTGTCACGTCATGATGTGACATTTTCCAATTTCATTATAGAAGAATGAGAGATTCAATTAAATATGTATCTACAACAAGAGATTCAATTAGTATAAAGATACATTTTTGCACATATGACTCTTATGGTAGAAAGTTTTGTACAAATGAGTGTTATATATCTAAAAGTATCTACCGATTTGTTCAATACTTGTGAATATTGTAGTTAGGCAAAATTATAATTGAAGAAGCTACTTCAGCTAGTATATATATACACTCAATTATATCTTTAATATTTGCAACATTTAGAACAAAGAAAAAAGAGAGAGAGAGAGAGAGAGAGAGAGAGAGAGAGAGAGAGAGGGGGAGAGAGAGAGAGAGAGAGAGAGAGAGAGAGAGAGAGAGAGAGAGCTCGTTGTACTATTACCATTTCTCTTATTGTCATTCTATAGAGTACAGAGTTGATAACATTTTAAATTAAGCACAAGCACTGACAACATCAAACCATCTTGTGAAAGGTTGATCCAGCGAAAGTACTGATCATATGAAAGATGCATGAATCAGAAACACTCACAAAAATAAGTTATGACCAATAGTACTTTGAGATTTATATTATCAAACAGACAAAACACACACATGCACCCATGGATATATTAATAACATATCAGTAGATTACATTAAACCATGTTTTAACACATGATTTGATGCAAAACCAAAGACATATATATGTATATAACTAGGCGGGCGGCTATCTAATTAGTAGCTCTTAAATTTCAATACACTGATTGATAAAGAAAAACCCCACATTCTACTTCGTTCCACTCACATTCTCATTCTGTATTATTTCTTTGTATATTATTCTGTTCTATATATTTATGAATAATTTTTTGCTTTCTGTCTCTTTGCCTGTATTTCGTTTGATTTTTGGCTTCTCATGAATACAACCCCAAACATGACCACCATTTCTGCTTTAGAACGCTCTCTTCAGAACTGCTCTCTCAGTCGATCAACAACCAGCACGACCAGACATGGCGATGGCGTCGATCCCTCCGGCACTACTACCATTGATTCTCATCAGAATACAACCAACCTGGATGCTACTTTGGAGCTTAATTCCCACCTTGCTCTTCCTTGCCAGTGGGAACAATGCCTCGATTTGCAGGTGTTTTTTTTTTTTCCCGCTATCCTTTCGTTTTCGACCGATGTCTCAACAAATGCTTACCAATAACAAACATGGAAAAAAAAAGGAAGAAGAAAAACTTGCCCTTGCCCTTTTTATTTTTTCAGTTTATATTTATAAAGATGTAAAAAATGGATAAGTTTGGTGAGGCAGAGATTAAACTTTGCCATTTAAAGATGTTTCCTTCATATTTATCCAATACCCACTTTATCTGGTAGGACTCTTTACGTAGAGAAGCTAACATATTATATCAGAAATGCTGAGAACGGTTTGGGCTGATCCTTTTATTTGTGTCTAATTTTTGTGTTGTTAAAGACGGTGAATAGAATTGTCTCTATATATAAATAAGACTTTCAAAGGTTTCTTCTTTACGAGTTTTTTTATTTTTGTTTGCTGTTTGTTTTGCAGTCGGGGGAGATTTATTATGTGAACTGGGAAACTGGAATGAAGGAGAAGGAGGATCCCAGGAAGATTAATGAGAAGTTGAGCGGGAATTACTACTACGAGGTAATAGAAGAAGTAGAAGAGAACACGTACACGAGCGACGATTCGTCATCTGCTTCATCTCCTTCGCCTTCATCAACTAAAGAAGATTATGGGGTAGAAGAGCAAGGAGACCAGATCCTGATAGTCGCTGGTTGCAAGAGCTGTCTCATGTATTTTATGCTGCCCAAATGGGTTCAAGTTTGCCCCAAATGCAATGGCTTTATTCTTCACTTCGATCGATTCAAAAAACAAACCCTATGATTTTTCCTTCTTTTTTTCTTTCTTTCTTTCTTTTTTTTTTTTTTTTGTCCTTTTTGGATGCGAGGAGGTTTTGTGGTTAATCAACATGCAGGTTATTGAGAGATTTTCGTTGCCCACGCATTGTTCAAATGCAAAGTTAAATTGTTCTTTGCTTTTGTGCTTTCTGCTATTTTTCTCGTCTTTTTTTTCTTCTCAAGATATGAGGTTGGGGAAGACGAGAATAATAACCGATAATCATGTCTTAGTCCCTATGTAAGTCCATTAATCTCTAATTGATCTTTCTTCATTTCTCTCATCTTTTTAGTTCGAGTCCATGCCTTAAGATAGAGTAGGTATATATTTCTTTATATTCAATTATTATCAATGGTGCAATTATATATATAGTTAAAAGAATTAAATTACATTTTTTTAATATATAATGCAGAATTGTTGTATTCATTTATGAATATCTTAAGATATATTATGTTATATAAGAAGCTCCCTATAAACCTAACATTTTCATTTTGTAATCATAAAAAAAAAAAAAAAAAATAGAGTGCATTGCATATTATAATATATTTTTAAGGGCAGACGAGCAAGCTGGAAAGCAGTGCTTTGTAATTGTACTGCGCTGTTATGTTGTCGAAACTATTGTCTTTAGCTGTGGTTAAACAAATTAGAAATTTGTCGCAAAAAATTATTTGAGCAGCTTTTCTTGATTTCTCTTGGTTTTGATTTTGAAAAACCAAACACCTGTGGGTTGTGGGTGGTACTTCCACATGATTCCTTGAAATCAATGGATAATATTAATCAAAGATAATTTTTTACATACAATTCTTACATCATTTGAACATCAGGTTCTAAACAGTGCTAGTTATGTTACAATCATTTAGGTACTGTGGTTTTATTCTAAAAGGTATTAATTTTAATGAAGGTAAGGCTTAATTTATATTTTATATGATAAAGTTTTAAATAAGTTGCAATCAGATCAAACTCATGATGAACTATACACATATTCATATACATACATATTTATATATACATGGTTGATGCATGGCTGGGAATGGGGTAGAGAAAGGGTGGTCCGTGCAGAAATATTCGAAATTTGACAGAAGAAAACTATAAAGGGGGTGGGTCTGTTTATATATAAATAATTAGGTGCAAAACAATAGTACGAAGAAAAGGAGTGGTGGAAGATACAAAAGCTTATCTGGAAGAAATGGCGGAGGCGAGGAACTTTATAGCTAGCTTATTTATTTATTTATTTTTTTGACAGAAGGAATCTACGCAGAGAATCAACAGTGTGATAGCAGAGAAGAGCAGAAAAACAGAGAGAGACATATTATACAGAGATGATGGATAGATTGAGGTGGTGGATCTCGATCTTTGTGCTTGCTTTCTATGCAAGTGAAGTGAGGGTGGCTCCTTTTCTCTTCGTTACGTCCCTATTGGCATACCCAGAATCGGAATTTCTTCTGCGACTAAGACACTATAACAGACAACAAGTCATATCTCACAGTTGCCCGTAGCTTGATGTGATTCCATTAATCACAATTGAAACATGCTTGTTCATGTTTTGCACTTTCAAATGCTTCTCATTTCCACCTATTTACCAGTGCGCCCTTCATTTTGTTTGTTAATTAACTTTATTATCTCCCCTTCTTTATTTATTAATTTATTTATTTGAACATGCGCTGTCTACTTTTGTTTATCGCTAGGTTTTAGTTGGATCTAGATTTGGCAGAAGTAATTTATCAACCTAAGTTAATTAATAACAATAATAATTGGTTTATTCATTCCTATTATATATGGTCACTTATCATGAATTAAGTTTCATATAAATGTCATAATACATTTAGATTAGATCGAATAAATTAAACTTTATTATTATTAAAATATTACCATTAGAATTGTAAATAATTTTGTAAGATTAAGATTTTAAAATGAAAAATTCTTGAAAGATTGAAATCTCATTAAATATCCTAATATTGAACAACATGATATTGTAACCACTTTTTTTTTTTAAAAAGTATTTTCTTATATCTTGAACAAATAATATCACATCAGCTTGAGTTCAAGATTATGTTAAAAAAAAAAAAGATGGTATAATATTATTTTTAAACTATAATGACCAAGCTAACCTGGTCATAGTTCAAAGTGACTGGATTAGGCCCCTTTGATTAATTAACTGAAATATTCAACCAAAATATATACATATTTAAATATTGAGGAAATTAGAAAAATCATCAATTTTTTTAAAAAATTTGTTCAAACAATATTTGAATTATTTTAAAAGCTTTCTAAAATATTAGATTTTTAAAAGTATTTACAAAATCAGTGAGTTCTCGTATGATGCGCAATCTTAGGCTATATAGCTTGTTTGATCTCTCGTCAATTTTTGGGCCCGTTGAAAACAAAGCATAGATTTGAAATGAAGAAAAATATTAGAATCTCTAATTCCCTATCACCAATCTATCAAATTTTGAGAAATGCATAAAAAACTCCACGAGTCCATTTTCTAGAATATGGCCAATTTTTAGTTCTGGAAAAAAATTACTAATAAAAAGAACTTGCAAATTTGAAGCTTTTAATGAGTTCAAACCAATCTTTATAATGGTGGTAACTTCATTCTGACAAAAAAGTCTAATACTTCTTCATTGAATTGCTTACTTTAACTAAATTGTTATTTTGAGGATATAAAACAAAAGTTTTTTTTTGTTGTTGGTTTATTGGTGAGGATTAGATGAATTGCAAATATGAATACATAAGACACTTAGTTGAAACCATGAATGTGTAATGTACAATAAGGTATATGATAAGATATAGTAGATGGACAATTTGATTTGATTGTTTTGACTGAATTATAGCTTTAAGGATGAAAGATTGAAGTTTTTTTTTTTTTTTTTTTCTTTTGTTTATTATGTGAAGAATCGGTGAGTTGCATATATATATATATATATATATATATATATATATATATAGGGAGGCAGATGTTGCGTACTTAGAGAATTAATAATTTTGATTTGATTGATTTGGTTGAATTGTTATTTTGAGGATGAAAGATTAAATTTTTTCTTTAGGTTATTTATTTATTTTATTTTTATTGTGTGTGTTTGTGTGTGTGAAGATTGAGTGCATTGTAGAGGTTTAATAACCATATTCATTAAATATGTCAGTTGTAAATACTACCTATATTTCTATTTAGTTTAATATGTTTAATACAAAACTAGTAGTTATTTTCTTATTATATTTTATATTTTTTCATTTTGTATACGTGCGGTATATCATTAGTATACATATTCAATTTTGTAAAATTATTTTTTTACAATGCAAATCTACTAAATATAGTCAGTAAAAAAATAATGTATTATTTATTTATTCATTTTGATAGAAAAAAATACCTTTTAGAATAGTGCATTAACTTTTCTAATATCTAAATGTAATATCATTACAAGATGTTTGTGTATTGCATCCAAAAAAGTTAGAAATAATGTTGAGAAAAAAGATCATATACTTCTTTTGGAGCATATTCATATCTCTTCTTAATAGTATGATATGGTCAGCAACATTTGGAAGTGTTTTTTTTTTTTCTTTTTTGTAGTCCTCCATTTATCCTCTTTTTTTTTTTTTTTTAAATGAATTAGTTTTAATTGTGTTTGTGAGATTCAAATCTATTATGCATGATAGAAATCACTCGATAAGGCATTTCGTCAAGTAACTTTGGTGCATACTATTTTCAATTAAACAATAAATAGCAGACTTGCATTATCACTTAAAAGTAATTTAGAATCTCATTATACACAATAAAATATAGCTCATGTGTATATGAATTATAGTAATGACTCTATGGAGCATTTTATCAAGCATATTTGAAGCACAATATTTCATCAACATTTAAACAACAAATTCATGTACACATTATCCATCACCACGTGAAATTTTTTTGATACACAACAAGTTACAAAGTTGAATTACATGCTGATATAAATTACTGTCGTAACAATCACAACTTCTTTTTTCTTGATTTGCAACTTTACAAGATCTCTTTAATTTTTTTCTTCACACTTCTTGGCAAATTTATTCTCAAAGTGATCATCCTTTGTTTCCTTTTCTTATAATTTACATTATACCTTTTGCTTCTAATCTGAATGATTGTTTCATTTTTTATCTCATCGTGTGATTCTTAGCCAAATCGTTGTAATTCTCATTTGTAGAGAGGGTTTTTTTCATAAATATGATATTTTTAATATATTAATATTTTTTATTACTTGAATAAATATCATATATATAATTTTTTTTATAATAATTCACTTTTTGTATAAAAATGTTAGGGAAAAGCACAAATTTGTACAAAAAATAGGAATATTTACAAAAATACCGTTATTTTCGATTATATACAAAAACGAGAAAATTAATATCAAAAATATCAAAAAAAGGGTCTAAAAACAAATTTTTATGAAAATGGAACAGGGAAAATGGGGCATATGTTGCAAGATCAAAACAATGGTACATAACAAGTACAACTTTTGTATACATGTTGTATATAGAATGCATATGTTGCAGGATCTCAAAAAAATAGCATACAACATGTATCACTTTTGCATATAGAATGAAATATGTTGCAATATCTAAAAAGCATTGGTACACAATGTGTTTAACTTCGATATAATGTGTGTATATAATGTGATACCTATTAAGATATGATCTGTTGGATATATTTTTGAATAACATTTACATAACATGTGTATACAAAAGGATAACAGTGTTCAAAAACTGATTTGTTGGGATAAAAATGAGATATAATTGTATACTATCTTTAAAAATGGTATATAATAATATGAAAATAGGTACAATGTATTTAATCTTTAAAAATAGTATAACAGTGGTATACAAAAACGTCTAGTATACAAAAACTGAGATCCGAGGAGCTAGGCAAGATATTCTAGTGTACTAAACCTATAACGATGGTATAACACCGATATATAATCTTCCTGTTCTTCATGTATTGTTGCTACCTTTGTCGTTGTAACCATCGTTGTCGAAACCTCTCGTCGTAGCTACGGCTGTCACTGTGGTTCGTATAACACCCCGCCTCTCAAGTCCCATCTTCCACGTCATCTGACGATTCAATTTTCTTTGATCAAAATTCTTGGGATGCCCGGGAGACGGGCTCGTGCTACATTTTCTTCTTCTTAGACCCAAATGCATTAGGGTTCTTGTGTACATTAGTCTATGTATAAAAAAAACATTATAGTAAAGAAGATCCTTCATGTGTTTATTTAACAATTTCAAGTACAATATTCCATTACAGCGAAAAATAAATTTAAAGCTGAAAATACATGAGTTCACTTGGGCCTATTTGCCCTACATTAAATTAAATAAAACTTTCTAAGGAACAATCTTCGCGCAAGCTGATCAGTTTCCTATTGTGAAAAATAAGGGGGTGAGCTACACAGCCCAGTGAATCATTCCATCTATTTAATCCATTATTCCAACCAGACAATGCAAGCAGATCAAACACTTTCAGAGATTAATTCGATTCACCCAATATATTAATTCAGTCGTAATTTAGACCGAACGGGAATACCCTCTGTGCTCCAGATCTAGGGAGAGAGATCAATTCTGAAACTCAAACCCATTTCCAGTGGGTTCATTTTTTAAACTCGTTCCATGCTGGTGTCAGTATTGATAGCCAAATTGTAATACCTACAATTTCAGTGTTGTAATCCTCAGAATTCAAAGAAAAAAAAATTAAAATTTATTGTTACTGTTTAAATATATGGTTACTGTTCACAAATACGGTCATTATTTTGTCGGCAGACAAAATAACTTTCGGCGGGTTACTGTAGCTACAGTAACAGGTACTGTAGCCATAGTAACAAACTATTTTCAATTGTACAGTTTCGTCTTTTTCTACCAGAAAAATCTATATAAACCCCTCCTCATTCTAAAAATTCATTTCGGCAAGAAAGAAAGAATTTTTTTGCTTACTCTTCTCTTCTCTTGTTCTTTAGTTGTTTTAGATAGCAAATATAGTAGTAGGAAGGGGAAAACCCCAGTTTCTGCATAGCAGTAGTAAAGATTTACTGTTAGGTGCCTCTTTTGAAGCAATTGGAGGGTGTTTTTGTTCAAAGCAGGTATAATCACTCTGCTCTAATCTTTATTTAAGTTGGGAGATGTTGTTGTTTATTTCAGTACACATACGTAGTTTACTGTTCATATATACGGTACTATTCATACGGTATTATTCACTGTTACTATTTGGCACTGTTCATATATACGGTACTGTTCATAGACATCGATTGAATCACATTTTTGAAACGTAGATCCTGAAGACTGTTGGTCAAAGCCTCAAAACAGGTTGAGATAATACTACAAGGATTCAGAGAAATACTACTGAGGTGGAAGTGATTACTCTACTTTCTAGTATTATTTGAATTTTAATGCTGAATATGTGATGTTTGTATTGTTTGAATATCTAGAATTATGCATGGTTGTTGATTTAATGATGTGTGAAAGATTTACCTTTATTTTTAATTTATTTATGACCGAGAGAGTATGCTCTGTAGTTGCGTCTTGTACGATCTTCTACATCAGAAATCGACAAT
>JAJIYU010021424.1:0-10041 GCA_030144865.1 Tinospora cordifolia | reverse complement strand
TGAAATCTTCATAGTTCCCATTTTGATTTCTAAGATTATTTCATACCAAACGGCCTCTAAATTAGTCAAGTGTAGTCTAAATAACAAAAGTTTCTATACAATGAGTCAATCCCAAGGGTTTACCTGCATTACCTAGCCTCCTCGGTTAGGGTTTTAAATAACTTTACTTAACCGATCTTACTTAAAAAAGCAAGGATTCACTTGTTATAAAGCAAGACCTCCAAATTTAAAAGCCTTTTTACTCTAGCACAACCTACCATTTTTTGTCTCTTCATACTATAAAATGACAATAGTCGCAACAACAGCAGCCACACTGTTAGATTTGTAAGATAAGTACAAACAATAACAAATATGAAATGTAAGATTGACATTCTCTAATTTGAAACAATTTGAAAAGCTGATTTTAAAAACTCAAAAACTAGTTTTCAAATAATTTCAGATTTAGCTACTACTATGCACAAGAAATAATAAAATTTTAAAACAGGTATATCAAAAAGTGTTAGAAATATCAAATTTAAATTGCGGACACTCACAAAGTCTCCTTTCAAATCAAAGATAAAATAAAATATAAAATTTAGGCACAACAAAAGATCAAATTTGCAAAATAGGAATGGAGGTTAGATTGTTGTTAACAATCAATCCTTGCAAAGTATTGAACAATTTCTGATGATCCTTTTTATCAATGAAATCACGAAGAATCGATCTTCAAATGCTCAAAAGTTTTTCTTTCAAAAATCTCAAATGAAAAGCACATAAGAATCAAAAATTTTTTTGATAAAATTGATTGATGAGATTCATTAAAACCACAAAATAAAGTTGTCTTTATAAGAAAATTATTTCCCTTATCATAAAACCATATTACCATTGGTTAGAATTAAAATAAATTCAAAACAAACTATTTGGATCGAAGATACACTCAAAAAATTTTGAAAATTCCAATTATCAATCCATGGAGCCTGGAGTGTACTACAGCTGCTAGACTGTGTTTCACAGTTTCCTCCTAAATACTTTTAAGATCATGAAATCTTTAGCAGTCCATTGAAATTACGGGAAGAACTTATAACCTATTTGAAACTAAGCACTAATATTACACTTGATGTCTCACTTCATCTTGGGTCAGTTTCCTTTTTCTGATAGGTTTGCATATGTTTTTTCTTGTACTTTCGTCATCCCCATTGTCTTTTTCAGTGTTCACTTTATTTAATGAAACACTCATGGAACAGGTGAGAAATAAATACATTCTTGGAATCATATGACACACCCTTTTAAATATTTCAAGTGTTGAGAAAATTGCTGTGATAAAGTGCAAGAGATAAATTAACAATAAAGAGAATAAAAATAAAGCTAAAACATTGCAATTCAATGAAACAGTAACTAGAATACAAAGGCTGGTGCTCTACACAAAGCATTTTACATTAAATATTTGTTTTTAACTCAGTTCACATCTAAGAGTTGAGCTACTAATTTTATGTTACAACACGATGCTTTAGCATGGTTACCTTACATTCATGGGAGTTTCTAGCTCCCCTTGTTTCTTTCTACTACAGCTTAAAAGAGAACAATTTTCCTTTCAATTGTCTCTGTTTCTACTCTTCTGCAAGTCCTCTAATGCTCTCCTTTTCACACCTGATTGCACCGTGAAACAATTCCCTGATTGCTCATTCTTCATGATCATAACATTCTCCTTCATGTGGAAGGCACTCATACTTTGTTTTAGTTCTTCAAATGTCTTCTTCGGTGCTGTTGGAGTCATGCTGGGTCTAAAACCTCTCCCTTTAAATGCTGAAGAAATGCACCTCTTCATCAGTGTACTATTAATTTCATCCATGTTACCTTCCTTTATTTCTTTCTTTTGAGCCGAGTCTTGCAGTGGCTTATATTCCCCAGCCTTTTCAACAGCAAAACTCTCTTGATTTGGTGAATTTTCCATTGCTGAGGATGGCAAAAACTACATTTTAATCCTATTTTTCTAATAAAAACGAGTCAAAACAGTAACTTATCAAATTATACACTATAATATGACCAACTCTAATGTGATAAAGAATTGATGACACAATTGTACCTCCGTGCTCAGCTTGATCATGAAGCAAATGAGGAAACTCATTGTCATCATTACAACCTTCGAGTTCAAGGCCATTTCCTGTGGAATTGTAACCATCAAGTGTGAATTGGTGATGTTCATACTTCTCAATTGAGGATTTGTTAATTTCATAATTAATATTGAACTTTGAACATAAATAAAAAATATTGCAACAAATACTTCAACAGAAGGTTTTCGTATGTACCTTCTTCAGCTATATGAATGGGAGAGAAAGAGGACATTCTACTTCTAGTACTAGTTTTGCAATCATCTTCCAATATTAGTTTCTGTTTTCTGTTCTCATCTGCATTATGAACCAAAAAAAGGAAATATTATCTTAAATGCTAAAATCAACTCTACTAATTAACTTCCCTGTACAACATACTAACTATCAGAAGCAGCTTTCATGAAAAAAACTCTTTTCTAAGAACAAAAACTGCTATTGCAAATGCACTGACCTTGGCAAAGCAGAGTGTTAACAGAGGTTCCCGAAGTAAAAATATGTTTCAAGGAAAATACTGAAAAATCTTCATTTGTAAATGAGTCTTTAACATCAGCTCCTCCCTTCCTCTTAGCACTTAAATAGTCATAGGTATAGTCGTCAAGAACAGCATCCTCAAAATTATTCAACCCTGGAACTCGCTCCATAAAACCAAGTTCATTAGTACCAAGATTTTCGGGAAATACTTGTAAGGTGTCATGGACATTTTCTTTATCGCAACCAAGATCATTGGTTGCATGATTATCTCCAAATATGGGCTCATCATATTTGCAATTAATGTCCATACACGAAACTTGCTCCATAATGTGGTTTTCGCTGTCACCAGGTATATTATCTTCATGATCACAGCAAAGATTTTCTAAGGCATCATGATGCCCACATGGTCGAAGCTCATCTGTAATAGTACAACTACCTTTCACTTCCATAAGGACCTGATTCTCACCAAGATTATCATTAGCATCAAAAGATGTTTCTTTGGCAGATTCAATACTTTTGAGATCCATATGGACAGAACTTCCTTCCACTACTTGCTCATTTGAGTTATACTCAGTGATTTGATTGTATTCGGCAGCAAGCTCTCTTGAAGTAGCAGAAACTGAAATATCAGTGCCAACTTTTCCAGTGGAATCTTCTCGAGGAACAAGCATGAGGGCATTCGCACTTTCTTTGGCATTTGCTTTTCCTTCTGCAGCAATAGTCATTGGCTTAACAACTTCACATTCAAGTTTTGCTCCTATTGTGGCTGCCATATGTGGATGCTCATTTTGTCCCACTACATGTTCATCTAAATCAGCAATAACTTGGCGACGTGCTTCTGAAATGTCATCATTGTCATCAGGACGCTTCTCTGAAGCAACAAATGGTGACACCATTATATTTTCTCTCAGTTCAACTGATCCTTTGATGGGCTTAAATGTATGGTGTCCTTCCATATGTGGCATATGTTCTGGTTCATCTGCGTTGTTCAATGTACAAGCAGCTGAAGGTGAAGAATTGTTCTTATCAAATAAAGAACTACCATCGGCCGTGATTGCACTTTCTGTTTTGTGAATGTCAACAACTTGAGCATCTATATCTCCCAACGTTTTTCCAGTTCCAAAATGTCCTACATCCTTCTGTGGTGCCATAGAAATTTCTTGATCACCATGATCCCGCCAAAAGTTCATTGAGAAACCTTCTCCATTTGCTTCAACTTCTTTTGCTGCACCCAAAATCTTGGCTTCAAGTTTGTCACTCATGGACCGTTCGGCACATTTTGAATTACTGTACTGTTCTATTGCACCCTCATTCTCTTCTATATCATCATCTGTGCGATCCATTTCTGAAAGTTTACTTGAACTTTCAAGTCCTACTTTTTCCACTAGCTGATCATTTTCTGCAAGATCAGCACTTTCAAAGTTTGTGTTAACAGAGTGAGTGGCTGCCTTTCCATCAAAAGTTTCTTCAACACCTTCTCGAGTTTTGGTTTCAAAAATGCTGTTGTTATGACTGTCTACATCTTTTATCGTGCTTCCAATTCCAACATTTTCAGGCATCATAGAAATTGTTTCTCCATCATCATCGCCACCAAAGTTGATGAAAATAGCTTCCATATTTGCGTGGGTTTCTTTTGTTACACCAGAAGTCTTCGCCACGAGGTTGTCTTTCATGGTCCATACTGTAAATTTTGATTCGCTGTTCGGTTCCAATGCATCTAAATGCTCTTCTACAAAATGACCTTTCCCTTTCATTTCTGAAAATTCACTTGAATCTTTTCCATCACTTGCTTTTTCCATTACTTGAATCTTTTCTGAAAAATCTGCACATTCAAAGTTTCTGTTGACAGATTGAGTGGCTGCTGTTGCATCAGGAGCTTCTTCAAAATCTTTCATCTTAGGAGTGGCCGTTTCTCTTACAATACCTTGAGACTTACTGGAGCTGAGAATTGAAGCGGTGGAAATCAAAGGAGACTGAGTTTCTGGACTTCTCCTAGCAAAACCTGCAAACACTTAATTATTAGTTCCACACACTACTGACCAAAATCTTTACATTAATAGATGAATGCACGTGCACCGCAAGCATCATTTAACCCATAACTATATTTGATTGATAAGTATGGAATTAAATAAAATATTGTCAATCCATCATATCAAAGGTTATCACCACCTGTTAACTGATTGAGGTTAACTGCAAAAATAATGAAGATTACAAGCAAATGGCAAATTTTATTTGAATTACATGAAGCAAATCTAAGCATAGTGAAATAACCTGAAAATTTGAACTCAAGTGGGGAAGCTAGCATTTCAACAGGTGAATGGTATCCGGTATCTTTAATTGTCACTTCACTTGCTTGAAAATTTTTATGAGTTTCTTGCAAGGACACGATTTCTTTTTCCAATCCATCAGATTCATGGTCAGACTTTGCATTGTTTCCATTCTTACGTTCATCGTCAAAATCATCATGTTCTGTGAGTATTAGTTCTTGTGATTCTTCTAACTTCCGAAGGACTTCCAACTGGTTTTCCAATTTGGAAACACTACTTTCTTCACTTTCTCTCACACGGAGAAGTCCATTGTCAGTATGCTTGTATTTCTCATTCACAGTAGCTGTGTTCTCTTCCATGGCATCTTCAACCCTTTTCCCCTCCTCCCAGACTACCTTAGTCTCCAAATACTTCTCTGCCATGCCCATTGAAGTTGTTACATTATTTTCAGGCATAGTTTGGTCTATTGCATTAGTCTCCTCGGTATATTCAGGGTCCTTGATATCTCTTTCCACGGGAGCATTCTTACATACTTCAACTACATCATGTTCAAGTACATCATTTACTTCACAAGAAATTTCATCTTTTGTCGGCAACTCTAAATGATCGAAACCAGGCTCATTTAACGCAGTGGCAGATCCATCAGAGTCTTCACATTCTGCCAAATGCCCTTCATAGTTAAAACCTTCATTATAACATTCAACTTTCGAAAAGCCATGCTTAAGAGAAGGTAGGTTATTAACTGAAATTTCATTGTTTCTCCCATCATCTGTCAACAAATAGGGCATTTTCATAGGTAATAAAAATCTGTGTTTATAAATTTCAGTTATGTATTAAAAATATTGGTAAAAGATACATGAATTTTTACTTACCCGAAGGATTATATTGCTCAACTGGAATGAGACCATGAAAAGTAACTGTGTCAGAAATCATTTCACTTGCTTCCTGTAGAGCTAACTCTTGTACCCCTTCAATGCACTTTTGAGTTTCCTTATATCTTATACTTCCATGTTCAAAGGGCTCCACCAGCTCATTTCGTGGTGAAATCATTGGGTTCTCAACACCATCAGCTACTGTTTTACTACCTTTGCAATCAGATTTTTCTTCTATTGCTGTTTTATCCTCCAAAGATCTGTTTTCTTCAATAATTAGCTCACCAGGAACAGAAATAGCATGGCCAAGCTCCAGTTTGGCTGCATTCTTCGGATCAACCAGAACTTTTGAAGCATCTTCCTGGAATGAACCAAGTTCCTCTTCTCCAGCAAGGTATAACTTACCCTCACAGCCACATTCCTCTATAATAGTTGCAACATTTGTTTCATTCTCCTCATTGGATGTATAATGAACTGCAATAAAGAAAATATTCATTTCATAGAAGTTAAAAAAGCCTGTCCTGAATCCATGATATAAACACACACATAAACATACTTCACAGAATTTAAAAGTTACCTTGAGATACACGAACTGCTGAGCCACAAAACATGGAGGTGTCTTCACTGATATCACATGTTTCATCAGGTTCTGTCTCCCTGTTCATCACAGAACCAGTTTCTTGACCACTCTCTGACCCAAGTTCCTCCCCTGAGTTATTTGTGTCCTCTTTCTCTTGCTTAAGTTTGTCTTCAATTATAATCTCCCCTCCCTCTACACTTGTTTCATTACCAGTCTCCTGCAAGCTCACTCGATGCTGATCATCATATTTATCTAGCACATCCCCGAATCTTTCTTTGGCTTCTGAATCGACTTGACAGATCTCAATTGTTTTATCATTTCTTTTAGTGTTCACGTTTCCATCACATTGAACCACCCCACAAGTTCCATTTGAGTCTCCACATGCTTCACATACCTCCATATGATCAAAAACAGACTCACCTGCTGATTTTGATAACCAATCAACTTCTTCATGATCTACTAAGTGCCCTTCACAAGAAAAACCTCCACAATCTTCAACTTCTTGCTTTGCCACAGGAGAAGGATCAGTTCCTACGTGGAGCTGATTTACTGGATCCTCTATATATTTTATGCTTTCTGTGTACATTATTGCTGTTTCCATTAGTCAAAACTAAATTACAGAACCAGTTGCATTAAGCAAACTGAGAATCATTGAAGTAATGATAAACCAACTTACCCAAGGAATTGGATTGTTGAATTGTCATATCATTACCATCGCTGCGTGTCACTTCTGCAACCAATTCACCAGCTTCCTCTAGAAGTACTTCTTGTTTAGCTGGTTCTTCGAAGTTGAGAATTCCCTTTTCACTCAGAACTTCATGATCATTGGCTTCGATTAGAGCAAATTTCTGGGAGGAGTTTTCCTCTCCTTTATCACAACCTATGTTTCCGCCTTTCTTGCAACTGAAAACTGTGCCAATAACATCCTCATCTACTAAAAGTCTGTCATCTTTGAAGTGAACAAGACTTTCGTCATTCTCAGAAGCAGGGTTCCCTTCGACGGTTTCCGTATTGGCTTTATACTCTAAATTATTTGGAATATAATCTGCAGCAAAAAGATAAATATTTAAGAGAGACACAAAACATCAAGTACAGTGTGTAATATTCTTCCATGGTGGTTTAATCCAAAGCATACCTTGAGATCTGAGAAAAGTTGTGTCACAAGTATCATGACCTTCACTTACTTCACTGGCTCGAGGGAGTCTTAGGGACTCTTTGAGAACCATGCTAGCAGCTTCTCCACCATCCTCGTCGACAAGTTTCTCTACCAAATTATCTGCATGCTGCTTCTTTTCTTTGTCTTGAGCAGGAATCACGAATCCAAGATTCTCTACCATTGTCATGGCAGATTCCTTGTCCTCCGCTGGAATGACTTCACCATAGTTAAAATGAACTTTTCTTGTATTATCTTCATCACCTGCAATTTCTTCAGATACTTCGTCGCTAGCATCCTTTAAATTGTGCACTGCTTCACATGTAGTACCCTCTACATCATCCACTGATCCTGCTTCAGGTGAAGTTTCTTCTTCCAAAGGACTCGTTTCCAACTGCTTGCCAAGCTTATTTTGCTGATTAGAATCATCAACAATTTCCACCAATTTGTGGTTGAAATGAAAAGATTCGATCTCATGAGCCTTTCGCTGAGATCTCTTTGGAGGGTCTTTAAAATCAGATACTTCGCGTGTACCCTCTGTGTCATCCAGTGTTTCTGCTTCAGGTAGAGAAATTTCTTCTTCCAGAGGAATCATTTCCAATTGTTCACCAAACTTCTTTTGTCCACTAGAATCATCGACAACTTCCACTAATTTGTGATGGAGATGAATAGATTCTCTCCCATTAATCTTTCGCTGAGATCTCCTTGGAGGGTCTTTGAATTTAGAAATCATCTTTCTTTCTGACAAAACAACGGTTCCATCTTTGGTGACCAAGACAGCTGATTCTTGTCTAGTTGCATCATAACTTTTTGGCTCTTCGGCTTGAAGAGCTTGGTCATTCTCATCTTGAACGTGGGCTCTAGTTTCATTTGCAGTTTCAGTCTCAAAAGCAAAAGATTTGCTCCTACCAACTCTACGCCCAGATCTCCTTGGTGCCTGTAAAAGTTTGGACTTGTTCTTGCCCCCATCCTTCACCTTATCGTCACCATTAGAGAGTGAAGCACTAGCCTTTTCTACTGGACTAGTGCTTCTGCCTGTCTCTTCCAACTGAACAAGACTTCCAATTTTGTCCTTAATCTCATCCCCAGCCACATTCTCAATCTTATCAGCAGATTGCACTAAGTTTCCATTTGACTTCATTGCTTCTTCTCCTGATCTTGAACCGTTCTCAGTTTCTTCTTTAATAATTTCGTGTTCCTTAAGTCCATTCCAGCGCAGATTCCTTTTCACAATGGCATTCCTATTTTCCATCTTCTTTGGTCTCTTATTCGCTGATTTGTTGGCCATCCGAACCCCAATACCTCCAATTTCTTGCCCTTCTTTCCTCCCATCTTCACTTCCTTCCTTCCTTGTTTTTCTCGGATTCCTCTTAACCTCTTCCTGACAGTAAACATCAATTTTCCTGCTTCTTAGCGACCTTGCCATTGGAACTGTTTCTCCTTCTGTGCCATCTTCCCTCAAATTTCCATTACTTTCCTGCCTTTTCCCTGAAAAAGACACCTCCTTCCCCTTAGGGCAAACAACAATTTCCCTTTTCCTCAGAGATCTGGTCATTGGCACTGCATTTTCTACTTCTAGAGTTATAATGTCATCAATTTCCTTGTCAATTCTACAAACGTTTTTAGAACTGTTAACATCAATTCTCGCTTTCTTCTTCTTCCTGGCCAGGGGTGAATCAAGCGTTGACAGCTCCGTTCCCATTGATTTTCTTGCACGAGCGCGTGTTACTCGAACCTGGACATCCCTTTCTTCCTCCTGATTCTGGGAATCTCCCATTTTCTCAACATTGATACGTTTGGGAACTTGCAGCTGAGGCTTGAGAATTGACTTAGGAAATATTCTATCAGAGTCACTACCCTTCTTCGAGTCGAAAATTTCCGTCTTTTCTTCTTCCAAACAGAATTTCACCTTCTTGATTCGCCTTGTTTCAATGTCGGAACCGTTAGAACCGGCTTTTTCCCTTGAAGTTTTTTCTTCAGTATCCTGTTCAATTGAGAAGAAACCCAACCACAAAAAAAAAAAAAAAAAAAGAATTTATATTACTGACGAACGTATACATGCAATTCTGCCATGAAGATGATTTTAAAAAAATAAAAAATAAAAAATAAAAGTACCACAAGGAGAAGAGAAGCAAGGGATTGCGCCATTTCGAGATTGGTTTTATTTGCAGGAAGATTGTACTTCTTGCACAGTGCTTGAAGCTCTTTCCTCTTCATACTATGAAAATCCATCTTCCAAATTCCCAGTTACCCAAGAAAAAAAAGGGGGTTTGAAACAACGAGCGAAATGTACCAAATAAAAAATATAAAAATTAACCTAGAAAATACAGATCTGATAAAGGGTAAAATGTGCAGGATATCTGCAACACAATCGCTACATCAAGACTGAAAAGAAGAAGATGAAGAAGAAGGATTCGGATCTGAGAAATTTGCTTTTCCGTTTTCTTGGTGATAGGGGCGACGAGAAAAGGCGGTTCCCAGACATTTTTGAATTTGAATGGAATGTGAGCATAACCAACCGCAGATGTGGTAAGCGTGGCAAAAAAATAATAAAGAAAATAAAGATATCCAATCCACATTTTCCACGTAAGCAGGTTCGCTGGGCTGTGCT
>JAJIYU010021423.1:0-10050 GCA_030144865.1 Tinospora cordifolia | reverse complement strand
AAACCATGGTGGATGTGGACAACAACACCCACAACAGAGGCAACCCCAACAACAAAAGCAGCAACAACAGCAAGGCAGATAGAATCAGGCCTGAGTGTTTGCTATAAAGGATGAATAGGTGGACCCTGTACCAGCTGTTGAAGGTACATTCCTGCTGTTTAATGTTTCTATTAAAATCTTGTTTGATTCAGATACCACTAAGGCATTTGTATTAGAAGAACTTGTTAGGAGATTACAACTAGTAACATCCACGCCACAAGAACCATTGTATGTGTCCACTCCTATAGGAGATACTGTAGTTACTAGAAAAGTTTGTACATATGAATTAAAATTTGGAGACAAACTGATAACTGTTGACCTTAAGGTATTACCTTTCCATGATTATAATGTAATATTAGGTATGGATTGGTTGACTCAACACCAAGCTCAGAGCGATTGCCCAAGACGGAGAGTCACATTGACTTTACCATCCGGGGAGTTAATAAAAGTCAATGGTGATATGCAGAAATTACCTAGAGTCTCATGATAGCCATGTTACATTGTCTAAAACAGAGTGAGGACTTCAAACAATTGTTAGATTATGATACTAGGTTTGGAGAATTTAAGAAGATTTCGAAGATATTCATAGTACGAGAATATGCAGATGTATTCCCAGATGATTTACCTGGACTACCACTACATAGAGAAATAGAGTTCAAGATTGAACTATATCCAGACACAAATCCTATAGTTATTCCTTCCTATAGGATGGCGCCAATAGAATTAATTGAACTCAAGACACAGCTGGATGAACTCTGTAAAAAGGGATTCATTCGACCCAATGAATCACCATGGAGAGCCCCAATATTATTTGTAAAAAAGAAAGACGGATCCATTGAGGGGAGCCACTTATTTCTCTAAGATGACATATTTGATCAATTGAGGGGAGCCACTTATTTCTTTAAGATTGATCTTAGGTCAGACTATCATCAATAGAGAATCTGAGAGTTAGATATACACAAAACAGCGTTTAGGACCCGATACGGGCATTTCAAGTTCACAGTGATGTCATTCGGTTTAACTAACACACCAGCTACATTTATGGATCTGATGAACTGCGTGTTTAGACAATACCTTGACAAATTTGTAGAGGTGTTCGTAGATGAAATCCTAATTGACTCAAAGTCAGAGGCTGAACATATAGAAGAACACTTAAAGATTATCCTGGAGACACTTAGCAAAAATCAGAAGTTTCTTAGACTTAGTTGGATACTACAAAAGATTCATCCAAGATTTTTCAAAATTAGCCAAACCCATGACAAAATTAACTAAAAAAGGAGTTAAATTCAATTGGTATGAGAAATGTGAACAATCATTCCAAGAATTAAAGAGAAAATTAACTTTGGCCCCCATCGTAGTCACTCCTACCTATGGTGTTGGATATGTTCTGTACACCAATGCTTCTCAAAATGGATTGAGTGCAGTGTTAATGCAAGAAGGAAAGGTTGTTACATATGCTTCGCGATAACTAAAGGTTCATGAACAAATTATCCAACACATGATCTAAAATTAGCAGCCATTATATTTGCCTTAAAAATATAGAGACACTATCTTTGTGGTGAAAATTTTGATATGTTTTCAGATCACAAAAGTATGAAGTACATCTACACACAGAAAGAGTTAAATCCTAGACAACGGAAATGGATGGAATTCCTTAAAGATTATGATTTTCAATTGCATTACCATCCAGAAATGGCTAATGTAATGGTCGATGCCTTGAGTAGGAGATTTAACAAACAAGATGAGAAAAAAAGTCAAATGTACCAGTTAATCGAGGATTTGAACTTGGTTGTCACCTCAAATGAAAAGCAGATATATCTTTACAACATGACTTGCCAACCAGATCTCCTGCATCAGATCAGACAAGAACAAAGGCAAGATAAATGGATCATAACTCTAATTGAAGGAGTTAAATAAGGCAAACATACAGATTTTAGAATTAACACCGAAGGCGCATTGAGACTTGGAGATAGAATCTGTGTTCCTCAAGATGGACAAAGTATAAAGATCATATTAGACAAAGCCCATCAAACTAAATACACGATGCATCGTGGTAGAGATAAAATGTATCAAAACCTCAAAAAGACCTATTAGTGGCAAGGAATGAAACGAGACATAGTTGAGTATGTCTCTAAATGTTTAACCTGCCTGCAAGTAAAAGCTAAGCAAAGAAAACCCACAGGAATGTTACAACCACTCCCAATCCCTGAACG
Organism: Tinospora cordifolia; assembly: GCA_030144865.1. Classification (NCBI taxonomy): domain Eukaryota; kingdom Viridiplantae; phylum Streptophyta; class Magnoliopsida; order Ranunculales; family Menispermaceae; genus Tinospora; species Tinospora cordifolia. The sequence goes on along the minus strand of JAJIYU010021423.1, from coordinate 7,798 downwards.
AAAGTGGGATAACATAGCCATAGATTTTGTTACTGGATTACCTCGGAACCCAAAAGGAAAAGATACGGTATGGGTCATTGTGGATCATTTCACTAAGGTGGTACATTTCTTGCCTATTAGATTCACGGACCAAGTCAGTAAACTAGGTGAACTTTATGTGAAGAGATATTATGACTCCATGGTGTGCTTAAAACCATAGTGTCAGACAGAGACTCTCGATTTACATCATAATTTTGGCTGAGTCTACAGAAAAAGTTGGGCACCAGACTCGCCATGAGCACCATTTTCCATCCTCAAACAAATAGTCAGTCTAAGAAAGTCATTCAGACACTAGAAAACATGTTGAGGTCTTGTGTCCTTGACTTCAAGGAAAATTGGAGTAAGTACCTACACATGGTAGTCTTTGCCTATAACAACAGTTATCAGGCAAATATAAAAATAGCCCCGTATGAAGCTCTCTATGGGAGGCCCTGCAGATCACCAACCTATTGGGCAAAACCTGAAGATCATGTGCTTATTGGGCCCGATCTAGTGGCAAAGATGAACAATCAAGTAAAATAGATACAGAAAAGATTGGTCACTGCACAAAGTAGACCAAGAGTTATGTTGATAAAAGGAGAACGCTCCTTAAGTTTCAAGTGGGTGATAGAGTGCTCATGAGGATAAGTCCTCAAAAAGGAATCAAAAGGTTCGGATACAAAGGAAAATTATTACCCAAATTTTTCGGTTCATTTGAAATACTTAGAAGAATTGGAGAATTTGCCTATGAATTAGATCTACCGAACAGAATGTCCTTAGTTCACAACGTGTTCCATGTGTCAATGCTAAGGAAGTATGAACCTGACCCCTCTTATATAATTTATTGAGAAGAGGTGGACATTCAAGATGATACCACGTATAAAGAAGCAACAATTAGAATTATCAACTACAAAGTACAAAGCTTGAAAACAAAAAACATTCCTTTAGTCAAAGTTCTCTAGAAGCATCACGGAGTAGAAGAGGCAACTTGGGAGCTAAAAAGCAAGATGAAGAACAAATATCTAAACCTCTTCACCCAAAATACCTAACCAAACAGCATTGAAGTGGATAAGTAAAAATTTCAAGGACGAAATTTATTTTAAGGAAGGTAGGTTGTAATACCCGAAAAAAATTCGAGTTAAAAAAAATTCGACAATATTATTCATACTATGCACTGTTCAAAAATACAATACCATAACGTATGGTATATACTATAGCACACTGTGTTGTTGGCAGTTACTGTAGTGCACTGTAGCACTGTTCATCCGAGACAAAATTACTTTCAGCGCACTGTTTACTACTATTCATTTTTATCGTTTTATGCCAAAAAAATCTATATAAACTCCTCCCTCATTCTGAAAATTTATTCCAGCAAGAAACAAATAATTGTTTTGCTTACTCTTTTTTCTTCTCTCATTCTTTAGCTATTCTAGACAACAAATATAGTAGTAAAAAGCAGAAAACCCTAGTTTCTGCATAACAGTAGTAAAGGTCTACTTCTGAGCACCCTTTTGGAGCAACCGGAGGGCTATACAAATCAAAGTAGGTATAATAACTCTATCTAAGTCTCTATTTAAGATTTGAGATGTCCTTGTGACTGTTATTCATTTCTGTACGTATTACTGTTCACGTATACATAGACTACTATTCACAAGTACGGTACTATTTACTATTACTATTAAGTACTGTTCACAGATATGTACTGTTCATAGATATGCTACTATTTATATATACGGTACTATACATAGGTATTGTTCATGAACAGTTATTAAATCATATTTTTAAAACATATATCCATAAGACTGATATTTGAAGACTCAAAACAAGTTGAAATAACAATACAAAGATGAAAGAGAGTCTACTATTGAGGTGAAAGTTACTACCTAAACTCTCTTGTGTTATTTTGATCAAAATATGAAACATGATTTTGTATGATTGTTGTTATACATTGTTTTAGAAACATGTTAGGGTGTATGCCTAAGAATGAATGTGTATCTGTTGTAGGGAATTTATAGCATGCCATGTTTTGTATGAAAGAAATTTACATTTAAAAATCTATGTCATGCATGTCATGTGATGAATAGAATAATTAATGTAATTACGAGTATGTTAACTTGTCTATTTGTATCTATTGTTCATTTATATTGAATATACCTGTGATCATTAATCAAAGATGATAAAGAGAACTAACTATGTACTAGCACAGTGATGCAGTTACTGTGGTAGTAGTCTAGCATCACCGTGGGTATTCCTAGCCCTAGGCATGTCTTTGTTTGAAAGAAGACTGAAAGTCTAAATGAAACTTCACCCCCTGGTTTGATAATCGAGTGAGACATCAATCCTGAAATAGGGTTCTGAGTGTGTAACGGGTTTTCAGGTGTTACATTGAATACTCTTGTAACGACCCGTATTTTTGGACATCGAATCGACGGGTTTGACGTGTATTTTCTGTATCAATTAATGAATTATAAATAAAAATACATGATTTTATTATAATTATATAAATTAATGCGTGTGATTTTTTGGCAATAGTATTGATTAATGTGTGTATTAATTGGAAAATGATAGAAATAATAATAACAAGAGTACATAAATTAATGAGTTAGTTAGAAAAAAAATGAATAAAGTAATAAAATGAAAGGATTTAATAGAATAAAGTAATAAAATGAATTAAATTTTTGTCTGTATATATATATGCATACATATATATTGTTATGCATGTATATATATAGAGATATATAAATATATATGATGATGATACAATATATATATATATATCTGTGTGTGTGTGTGTACTCGGTTGGATAAGGAAAAAAAAGAAACAATTAATTAATTAAAGAGATAAGGAATAGATGAGTTGGATCAAGATAATACAAAATAATAATAATAATAATATAAAACGAAATAAGTAGATAATGGGTATGAGTTGGATGGATAAAATAAAATAAGATTATCTAGTTATATATATATATATATATATATATATGTATGTATGTATGTATGTATGTATGTATGTATGTATGTATACTTTATATGATAAAAGTGAGGTGGAAGGATAAACAAAAAAAGAGAAAGAGAGTTTATCTTCTCATTAAATGATGCTGGGACCCCAACTTTATGCCTATATATATGTGTTCAACTCATTTCATTCTTCATTCCCTCTCATTTTGAGTTGTTCATCCGATAAAGGAGCCAACACTATAGGTAAATTACTTTTCCTTCTTTTCAATTCTAAATTATTATAAAAATTTTGAATTTTAGTTTTATAATATACTTTCAATAAATGCATTAGTTTAATGTGCAACCCAAAACTAGAATGTATTTTTTCTAATAATGAAATCACACAATATATATATATATATATATATATATATATATATATATCATTATATTCAGATTGATGAGTATAATACAGATATAGACATTAATTGTACATTTGTAGACCCTAGGAATTTATATGATAGTTGAAAGCTGACACACCAGGGGTATACCCATTAATACTAAAATTTTAGTTAGCGGGTACTGAAATGTCCAGAATGAAACTCTGAACTCAATGACGCTGAAATTAGGATTTTTAGAGGTAAAAGGATATATTAAATTCGCGTTTATGCAATTTGAGGATTAATTAATAGATATAGAAAAAATGTATATAGAGTAAAAATAATGTTAAATAATAGAAAAAATGTTATATAATATTGTATAACATTATGAAAAACTTATTAGAAAAATGTATAACATAAGAAATAATATTTATGTATTAAACCACCAAATTTATAAAAGTGGTTGGTTATTGTGTATCAAAGGTGGAACACATGTCGACAATGCATATTTTTAGTATTTTGAGTCAATATTAAAGGTTTAATTGAATTGTTGATCACGTTGATCCTGTGGATTTAAACAGGTCAACAAGGGTTAGGTTTAGATAAAGTTAACTACAATTGACCAAGTCAATCCTTTAATTAACCAAGAACCATAAAGTTAGATTTGAGCCAAGTTTTAAATAGTTGTTAAGAAACTAAGTTGATCACGCAGGATCAAACATCAATGGGACGTGACCAGTAACTAGAGGAGCATCGGGAGTTGAGCATCCTTGTGAGTAATGTTTTCTAATTTATCACTTAACTTGTCATTTTGTCATAAATGAAATGTTCTTACATATTGAAATACATTTGTAATCTTTAAATGTGATTTAAATAAAATGTGCACCGAATATCGAGGTCCAGGTGCGAGTTAGGGTATTGGATGTGGTAGACCATTGAGGACGAGTGGTTTTCATACCTGGAGGTACAATTGGGTCAGGTCTATCAATTGGGCTCCATTAGAGCATTGAGGACGTGTGGTTCTTGTACTCAGGGGTACGGTCGGGTCAGGTCTATCAATTGTCTCCCTATAAAGGATTTGAGGCCGTTATACATAAGGTATGAGCTGGCGAATCCCTGTGATATGATATGAGTATACGCCTAGCCGTCGGGTTTCACCTACGCGAGTGGATTTATGTGTTTTCAGCATTAAAACCATTTTGAAAATGGAAGGTGCATGACTGCATTATGGATTTAACATTCATTAACTATTGCACTCATTCGCATTATTATTATTGTGTATATATAAATAACATAGATTAGGTTACATTAGTCACTAAGCCATTGTAGACAAAATTAGCTCACCACTCTAACATTTCAAGTTCTTCTTCTATAGATAAAGGGAAGAAGGTGGTTATCGCGTAGAGCACGCCATGTTTGTTTTGGTAGGTTTCCTCATGCAGCTTACTATTTTGAGAGTTAGTATGATGTACAGAAAGTGAGGAAAGCATTGTAGATATTTTAACTTTGATATTTCTGCTACTGCTACATTTAGGAGACTGTATATATAGTGGACTTTTGTTTAACTAAAAAAATACTGTAATTATTTGTTCTAGTTACTTTCGCATTTATTATGATTACTCTGATAGTGTTATGTATAGTGTTGTGAAGAGGCTTAACAGTGTTTTGTGCAAGCTCAATTTGGGAATGGATTTGTCAGAACATTGTGCCAATCAGTTTGTCCTTCTCCTGAGGGAAGGGGTCCTGGCAACTCTGAACCTAAGTTAGAATGTCAAAGAAGAAAACCTTTTAGTCTTAACCTTAACTCAAATGATTGAATCATTGAAACACCTAATATTTTATAAGTGATTGCATGTTTGTCTTTGACTATTATAATGCTTAAGATGTTTTTGTGTAAGATCCACTAAGCTCTTGAGCTCACCTCACTCACCCTTTTTCAAGTAACTATTGAAGACATTGCTTCTGGCAAATGAATGTAAAAATAGTCATCAGTGGTATTGTACCTCACAGCATAAAGATGTTAGAAAATGAACTTTATCTGCTATTTTTAATTGTAGGAAATGTGACCCACCGTATTTAATCTTGTCACATGTCAGCCATTAGATCAGACAATAGTTGTCTTATTATGGGGCCCACAGAAACTCTGATAATAAATTAATGTCTTTTCAATTATTGTGTGATCCCAAGGTTATTGTTGTTTTGTTTCTAAGAATGTGTATTTATACTTTATTTTGTGTTTTGGGATATGGTCTTGTGATAGGTGATTTAAAGAAAAAGTAATATCTTGGTTCTCGGATAGAAAGCAAAAGTGACTGCACACGAGTGAAATTACGTCTCAAGCTACGAAACAAACACGCCGCCTATAATGTATGTGAAAGGTTCGGGTGATACAACGAAAAATTAGGCATATTGAACATATATATTAGTATAACGTCGAGATACCATTGGTATACAATGAAAAAAAATTAAATATACTGAACATATATATTGGTATACAATGAAAAAAATTTGGCATACTAAAAATGTATATTAGTATAACTTCGGTATATTGTTTGTATACAATGAAAAAAGTTAGGTATACTAAACATCTATTGGAATATTATCGATATATTGATGCTATACAATAAAAAAATTAGGTATACTAAACATACATATGGTATAGCATCGGTATACTGTTGGTATCCAATGAAAAAAATTTAATTTCAGGTTGTAAATTTGTGTAGTATAGTTAATAAAAAAAATTTCTTCCCTTCTTAAAAATAATAAATGATCATAACAACTTAATCAATCACAACAGATCATATTACCAAATCAAAAACAAACAACACTGGTACTCTTTCTACCACTATGTATAGACATGGTCTCAAAAAGACTAACTAGTTGAAATTTATCTGTTATAGAACACTTGTATCGGTAAAATAATTTGCTAATCCCTGTGAGAAAGAAACTAGGCAAACCATAAACACTAAACAAAATTAAAATTGGAAAGTCAAAAATCCTCAACAACATCCAAAAAACAACTGTCAAAAGCCATAGATACCAAAATTTTCGTTTAAGAATCAGCCATGTTTAGGGTTTTCTGGTGGTAGTTGTAAGCAAGGAAGAAGATGAAGACAACAAAGTGAAGGTGGGGATTAGCAGCGAGCAGCAGCTTGCCCGAACAATAGTAGATCAAGGGTTTCGAACAGGGGCTGAGCAGCAACAAAAGAATAAAGAAGGTGGGATGGTGACGAGCGTGTGCAGTTGGTGTAAGCAGCAAGGGCCGAGAAGTAGCAGACGAACAACAAGTGTAAACAAAGTAGCAGCAGCGGAGCAAGCACAACGAAGAGCAGCAACAGTAAAAGGTGTTAGCAACAAGGGTTAGTAGGTGTAAATAGAGCGCAATGGCACAAAATAATAGCAATGGTGATGATCAGGCCCAACCCGAGGTAGGGCCCACAGGTCATGGGCCTGGGCCCCTTAATTTTAAATTCCCTTGTGTATGTATATATATATATATATATATATATATTATTTATTAATAAGTTGTGCATTTATTTTTGGAGGCCCCAACTTGTAAATTTGCCTTAGACCCTCAAAAATATTGAGCCAACCCTGGTGATTGTGAGCAACAAACAAAGCATGAACAACAGCAGCGGCGACGTTCGTGTAGCAGTAACTGTGGAGCAAACAACACTTGCAATGGTAGACAAAAATAAGAATAATAGCAGTTGCAGTGGCGATGCGCCAATGAGATTGCAATGATCTAGCATATCCCTGGAACGAGCATTCCGACGGCTCTAGGGTTTGCTACTTCCTGCAAGGTCAGGGATGCTAAGATCCATCTTGAACAGTTGATATATCCATTGTTGTGAAAAGTAGGTGTTTGGATTCAGAGGGGAAGGATGAAGAAACAAACATACAAGTGTAAAGGAAGAAGAAACGAAACTATTCTGGTATAATTGAACATATTTTTTTCTAACATTTTTTTGTATTTTTCTCTTTTTTTTTTTTTTTTTTTTTGTGGGGGGTGGGGGGGGGGGGGGGGGGGGGGGGGGGGGGGGGGGCCGTGCGGTGTGAAGTTTAAATGTTTTTGTTATACTTTATTAGATCTTGTTAAGAAGATGTAGTTTTCTCATATTTTGTTTTTATGATGAAAAATATTTCTAATTGGTACTCAAGCTAATTATAACAAGATGTTTGTAATAATATTATTATATGATTATGATAAAAGAAAAATATTTCTATTAAGTATTTATGCAACAATATATCTGTAATATTATTTTACTATGCTGTACTAGTTACTTACAAGATATTTCTTTTACTTTTGAAAATTAAATTTTACATTTTAATTTTTTTTTAAAAAATATTAAGTGCACATAGCTTCAATAACCAATTTTAACATAAAGGTCCAACTCACAATTATATAAAATTAACTATGATAAAATTATACAATTTTATATACAATTATATAATATTAA
>JAJIYU010021422.1:0-10050 GCA_030144865.1 Tinospora cordifolia | reverse complement strand
AAATTTATGACACTTTCTTGTCATTCATGACTTTCCTCATAATGGTCAACGTTTGTTGACTACGGTTCTTTGACACGTAATTATAGTCAAAATTTTGGTATTACCACACTTAAAATTAGTGAGTATTACAATGATACCAGATTACTACTATAGTACATGTACCATCACCCCGGTATATGGTTAGTATATTAATTTGTTTTTCTTTTAGTGATTACTATCATATCCAAATTCCAATATCCGACATAACAACATGTCATCCTGCTTATAGTCACATCAAACATTCTATTTGTTACATGGCAAACATGGCATGAATTCTAAATTCATACAAGATATGCCATGCTATAAAATCCACATAAAAAGCAAACAAGCATTCATATGAATCATACATCTTCCTAGCATGCTCTTAAACAATAAATGATAATAATTATACAATCATATTTTATATTCAAACCAAAATAATACTAAAGAGTTTAAGGTAGTCATTTTCACCTCGATAGTTGACTCCCTTGAATCCTTGCGTTGTTATTCCAACTTGTTTTGAGTCTTCGACTATTAGTCTTCAAGATCTATGTTTTGAAAATATGATTTTAGTAATTGTTCATAAACGGTACCTATTGACAGTACCGTATGCATGGAAAGTACCATATATATTAATAGTACGTTTCTGTGAACAATACCTCCATGAATAGTAGTGTAATTGTGAATAGTAACATCCTATACGTGAATAGTATTGCAGTATGTACTGAAGTGGACTTTTCTACACATGTTTCCTCCAACTCTTATTCTTTTGGCATCCTAATATCTCAAATCTTAAACAAATAAACTTGCATAGAGACTTAGACAAAGTCATTATACTTGCTTTAATTTGTAGAGTCCTCCAGTTACTCCAAAAAAGTGTCCAGAAGTAAACCCTTAATACTGTTATATAGAAACTTGGATTTTTTTTCTTCCCTACTACTATATTTGCTATTTAAAACAGTAAGAGAATGAGAAAAGAAAAGAGAACAAGTTGAGAAATTTGTTTTTCTCTTGTTGGGATGAATTTGCGAATGAGAAGGGTTTTATATAGATTTTTTTATGCAGAAACGACACACATGAATAGTAGTGAAAAGTAGCATAAACAATACCGTAAATTATTGTTTGTCTTACGTGAACAGTGTGTAATAGTGTCATGAACAGTACCGCCAATTGTTGTTTGTCGTGAGGTAAACAGTGCATAACAGTGCCGTGAACAATGCTGCTGATTGGTTATTTGTTGTAACGCGAACAGTGCATAATAGTGCCGTGAACAGTTCGCCTTCTTTTTTTATAACAATGTCGTGGGCAAACAAGTCACATGATGCATGTAGGCCAGTGCCTATAAATACCACCCTTCCCTTCCCCTCAAACCATTCCATCTCATTTTTTTCTCCTTCATCTTCTTTTTAGATCTCTTCTAGGTCAAGAGAAAAAGAGAGTCTTCTTGTTCTCCCCTTAAGTGTAGAAAAGATGGTTGTAATTTGTTCTTCATCATGAGTGTTGGGACCCATTTTGAAACCTCATATAGGCAGCTTAACCGGCATAATAGTCAGACAAGTCTACTCCTCAGTCAAACTTTTCGGTTATTATTAAGCCTTACAATCAAAACATTTATAGTATTTAGAGTTGAACAATAACAAGTTAAATGGAATAATGTAACAACAACAGAAGTTTTTAACATGAATTACATTACAGAATCTAGTTCGACATTACATTTTTTTTTCAAAACTTATACACATTGATTTAAAATATCAAAATAGAAAAATAACAAAACAACCTACTAGGGATAGGTTGAAAAAGATCACGCGTGTTGCACGCTTTTTCCCTTATCCGTAGTGGACGAACTTGAAATGTGAAGAGTGGTGAGCTCAATATCCATGTGAGCCCAGTGAGTTGCAATAGATATATCTATTTAAGTCTGGTATTCTACATGCAACGCAACATGCAACATTACAATTATTCAATAAAAATCTAACAACAAATAACACGCACAATCATCAACAAATAAAAATGCAACAACCTAATATGCCATGAATTATGCTATGGTTCAAGGGTTCACAATCTAAACTTGGTACCTTTTTTTCATTTTAAGGATCATCTGCTCATACTGCCATTCCAAAAGAACGTGACCATCGTCTAGGCCATACTGCGATATCAATCATCGATCGTAGCCCACCGACCAAGCCGTACTATCATATCTCGATGATCATGGCAAACCGACCAGGTGGTATGGTTGCCACCCCCAAGCTAGTAGAGTGTGCCATGCACCACTCTAAGTATATCCATGGAGTGTACCATGGTACCACTCTATCTCGGACTATCACGATCCAATGTCTACAACTCGCAACCTCTCATTATTATGCCAGATCAGCACATCTTAAAATTCGTTCATCAGTCCTACCTTAGAGCTATCACGATCCAATACCCGCACCTTGGAACTTCTCGTCATTAGGTCAAGTTGGCATATCTGAAGATCCATCGATTAGTTCTATCTCAAAATTATTAATATCTAATGTTCGCACCTTGGAACATCTCATCCTGAGGCCAAGTCAGCACATCTGAAGATCTGTACATGTATCTCAGGCCTCGTCTCAATCGGAGTGGCATATTGGCCAACGCTGGTGAGCCGATATTGTCCCACATTTTGACACCTCGCCCACACATGGAGCTAACCAAATAGTGGGTTTTGTTCCTGGCGAGACTCGAACATGAGTCCATCCAAGAGACTTTGTCTCTATGTAATGCATGTGACACATAATTATATAACAATCATAAGTAGAATAAAAGATTAAACAAACATATTAAATTACTACTCACTGGCTAAATCGATTGTCGACGTTCTCCCAGTCACCAGTCCGTCTCCCGATATTGAGTCCAAATACCAAAAGCTCACATTGTTAGTACGTGTTTCACTTTTGGTATATACTATGCAACATCTTCACAAATTTGTTGTAATATACAATAAATAGAAAAACGTTATGCATTTTTTCATGTAAAGTAAATTCATAATGTTATACAACATTAATTATAGATAATGTTATATTTGTAACATTATATAATCAATTATATAACATTATATATACCTATAGTATTAATCTATACATTTTTTTCCAATTGCATAAATACAAATTTAATATACTTATTGATCTCCAAAAATCTTAATTTTAGTGTCAATGAGTTCAGAATTTTATTCTGGATATTTCAGTACTCGCCAACTAAAATTTCAATGTTAATAGGTATACCCCCTATGTATCGATACCATATAAATTCTTAGGGTCTAAATGAATACAAATAATTTATATGTTTGTATGTTACTCGTTAATCTAAATGGATATAAATAATTTACATATCTGTATTTTTGGGGTCTAAATGGGTACAAATAATATATATATATATATATATATATATATATATTATGTATTTTAACTCCTAAGGAAAATAGACATTGATTTTGGATCATATAATAAACTAACACATTTCATGAAAATTATATTTAAAAAACTGAAATTCATAACTTCTATAACGCTTCTAAATTGAAAAGAGGTAAAAAATAGATTATCTAAAACGTCGAATTCTCAAGAAATTGGTAATTTTCATTCTCTTTTTCTTTCACTTTTTTTTCTCTTTCCCTTTTGTTTTTTCCTTCTATTTTCTCTTTCCCTCCCATTCATGGATGATCAAACGAGCAAATGGGCATGGTATTTATAGCTAACTAATTTGTGGGTCCCAATGCATTAATTGAATTTCTATATATATATATATATGTGTGTGTGTGTGTGTGGATAATCCCATTTTTTCTTATCCATCCAACACATTCCTTATTATCTCTCAAATTTTGTTTTTTTATTCATCTATTTTCCTTTAACACACACATTAAATTATACAATACCTGTAAAATCATATATTTTTATTTATAATTTATAATTCATTAATTGATACATAAAAATACATGTTGAACTCGTTGACTCAATGTCCAAAAATACGGGTCATTACAGTTTTCCTTCCTTAGAACAAATTTCTCTTTGAAATTTACTAAAATAACATAAATTAAGAAGCAACTTTCATAATCTCAAGAAAGTGACTCGTCATGTAGTCTTCTCACCCCCAGGTATGCTGCTCGGCCCCATGAAACTATCAACATATACGTACCATTGGCATCTCTTTGTTGCGCAATTTCTTCACAGCTCGATCAATGATATCTACCAGAACCTCATCGTATGTAAAATCCTCTCACAAGTCAACATATTTCAAGTTGATTACATGCTAGGGATCAAGGTAGTACTTCCTCAACATCAATACATGAAACACATTGTGTACTCCCCCTAGCTAAGGCGGTAATGCCAATTGGTAAGCAACACGACCTATCTTCTTGAGGATCTCGAAAGGTCCAATGTATCTCGGGATGAGTTTCTCTGAAATACCAAAACGAGTCTGCCCCTTCTGAAGAAAGGATCTTCCTCCGGTTATCTGCATAACTCTTTTGTCAATCCTGAGCTGCCTTTATATTTTGATGAATTTGTTAGATTTTCTCGTTTTCCTCCTATACAAAAGTAGGGCCAAAAACTGCGGTGTCACCAACTTCGGCCCCATAAATTGGCAATCGACAAGGTTAACCATATAATGCCTCAAACGGTGCGATGTTGATACTTGCCTGGTAGTTGTTATTATATGCAAACTCACACAATGCCAAATGATCTTTTGTAGACCTCAAGTAGATCAAAATATCATCAATGAATATTATCATAAACTGATCAAGATAAGGCCTGACACCAACTACGTCAAGTCGATGAAAATTGGCAATGCATTTGTTACGCCAAATGGCATAACTAGGAACTCATAGTGCCCATAGCGAGTTTGGAAAGTTGTTTTTGATACATCATCCTCCCTAACATGTAGTTGATGGTACCCTGAACGCAAATCAATCTTCAAGAATTGTAATATTTGACATCGGTCTGATTCCAGAGTGATGCCTGGGCTAAATGTGCATTTGAGGGTGTCTCATTGTGTTAACGCAATTTGGGAGGCTCAAGTTCGAATCGCACCAAGGACAAAACCTTGCACCTAGTCGGTAGTGGTTAAGGTGGGGACAATATCATCATGTAGTGGGCCCAGGTTTTTACAAATGGTATGAGAGCCGCTCTGTATGTGACGGAGGTGTGAGTCATGAGGAAAAAATTGCTCCCAAGGGGGGTAGATTGTAATATCCCACATCGGTCCGACTTCAGAGTGATGCTTGGGCTAACTGTGCATTCGAAGGTGTCTCATTGTGCTGACACGTTTTAGGAGGCTCAGGTTCGAGTCTCACCGGGGCAAAACCCTACACCCAATCAGTGGTGGTTAAGGTGGGGACAATGTCGTTACATAGTTCAGTTGATCAAACAAATCATCAATTTGAGGAAGAGAGTTGTTTATAGTCACCCTATTCAATTGTTTATAGTTGATGCACAAACGAAGACTCTCATCCTTCTTTCTTACAAATAACATAGGAGCTCCCCAGGGTGATATGCTTGGTCAAATTAATCCCTCGCCCAGTAATTCTTCTAGATGAATATTCAAAACCTGTAACTCTTTAGGTGTCATACGGTAAGGAGCTATTGAAATTAGTTCAGTCTTCGAAACTAACTCGATGACAAAATTGATCTCTCGCTTAGGAGGTAAGCTGCGTAGATCATTAAGGAATATTTTGGGGAACTCACATACCATGGGAATATCCCCAAGTCTCAGTTTTGAAGGTTCACCAGTATTTGCGGCAACCACATGCACTACGGCACACATCTCCTGTGGTGTCGCTAATCTGCCCCAGGTGCTAGGTTTATCTGAACCTCTACCTTGGAACACCACTACAGGTCGATTCGGGATCTAGAATACTACACACTTAGCATAACAATCAATATAAGCTGATAAGCAACTAGCCAATCCATGCCTTGAATGGCATCAAACTACAAAAATTCTAATATTTGTAGATCTACTACTATCTCTAGGTCACCGACACGAATCACACAATGCTCACATATCATATTGGGTTAAATACATTCCCCAGCAGCAGTGTGTAGTACAAGCCAAGTGGATGCTCTAACTGGTATAAGTTTTACTCTATCAACAGCAAGTCCAGATAGAAATGATAAGGTAGAGCTAGCATCAATCAATACAGATAAAGTGATATCTGAAATAGTGACAATACCTTCTACCAGAGTCTTGGTAGCCTCTAAATCAGGCTAAGTGATTGCCTAGGCCCTCTTTTTATATCCTTGTTGGACCATCGGCCAGGCTGATAAGGTAGGACACTCCGATCTCTTATGCCTAATCTGTCTATATTGGTAACAGGTGAAAGGTTGTCTCTGTACAACTTGCCCTATCTGTGTCAGCTAGCCATTTGTATTGCAAGTGTTCGTGGTTCATACTCTAAGCATCTGCATCCCCTACCTTAGCCTTTGCCTCTCAGTTGTACTGCCATATGTGGCTCAAATATCTGAATAGGGGTGGTTGCAACTGCCATTGTCGTGGTAAACTGGATCTGTGGGATGTTAGTCAATCCCATAACTAACTTCCTCTGCCTGTAACCCCCATTCTTCTGCCACTATCCGTGCTAACTGGGATTCTGTGCTGAAGTCTGCATGGTATTGCTTGGGACAATTTGCACATGTACCGACTCGTCTTTACTGTCTACCTCATATCTTAGAGCTTGACACTTCAGCGACTCTAAACTAGAACCGTGTCTTACCCGTCAAATATAACTGTTCAACCCTCGGTGATCGAATCCAACCCTTTTTGTTTTATTAACAACCAGCCATGAAGCATAAGACTCTAGATGAATGAATCTATAAGTGTACTCCTCGACAATCATATTGCCCTGTCGCAAGGCGAAGAACTCCATCTTCCCGTGCTCTCTAGCAGAAGTAAGAATACAGATCACACCATCTAGCGATATCACCTTTTAAGGTTTGGGCAGAGAACAACACCTGATTCTCTTTAGATAGCTTCATCGACCATGCTATCTTCTCAACATTCAACAACTAGTCCTCTACTTTCTGTAAATTAACACCACCCCAATACGATTGGGCTTTCAGGTCCATAAACTTCTTCAATAATCTCTCATGTGAAATTTTTTTCCTCTATCTCTCTCTGCGGTGTTTACAAGGAGGTGTTGGTCGCTACATATTAGCCACGACCCCATTTATCTTCTGGTGTAGTGCAGCACTAGAGGATTGGATCAACTCCCCTTGGGCCCGAAAAGGATCTTCAAGCCGTCGATACATATTAGGCTTGGCAGGTGATGGTGGTATGGGTCGGAGGAGCAGGATCTTACGATACCCGCCATGGTTTACCACGTCTAGGTGGCATCTTAGTCTACAATTCATATACAATTATTTCAATGTCAAACATTGCAAACATACCATCCCTAAACTTATTTTACCACTACTATACAATATAATTTCAAAAATAAGTTTGAAAAATAGAACTTTTAGACTCATATATTTTCGCTTAATTCCAACTTTAGAAAAAATTTTGTGGGCTCTAATACCAACATTGTCGAGACCCCTTCTGAAACCTTATGCAGGCAGTCCAACCAGCACAATAGTCAGACAAGTCTACTCCTCAATCAAATTTATCGACTACTGTTAAGCCTTACAATTAAAACATTTATAGTATTCAAAATGCAACAATAACAAGTTAAGCAGAATAACGTAACAACAACAGAAGTCTTTAGCATGAATTGTATTACAGACTCCAGTTCAACTTTAAATTTTTTTTTCCAAAACTTATACATACTATTTTAAAATGTCAAAATAGAAAAATAACAAAACAACCTACTAGGGATAAACTGAAAAAGATCACGCATACTGCATAACTTTTCCCTTATCCACACCGAACATACCTAAAATGTTAAGAGTAATGAGCTCGATATCTACGTGAGTCTAGTGAGTAACAATCGATATATCTACTTAAGGCTAGCATTCTATATGCAATGCAACATGCAACATTACAATCATTCAATAAAAATACAATAACAAATAGCATGCACAATCATCAACGTATAAAATGCAACAGCCTAATGTGCCATGAAATATGCCATGATTCAAGGGTGCAATATCTAAATTCGGCACCCTATTTTCATTTTAAGGATCCTCTGGTCATACTGTCATTCTGGATGACGTGCCCATGGTCCAATCCATACTGCAATATCAATCGTCAATCGTGGCCCACCCACTAGGCCATACTGTCGTATCTTAATGATCGTGGCCCACCCCCCAGGTGGTATGGTGGCCATCCCCAAACCAGTAGAGTACGCCATGCACTACTCTAAATATATCCATAAAGTGTACTATGGTACCACTCTATCTCGAGTTATCACGATCCAATGTTTATACCTAGGAACCTCTCATTATTAAGTCATGTCAGCACATTTGAATATCCGTCGATCAGTTCTACCTTAGAGCTATCACAATCCAATGCCTGCACATCAAAACCTCTTATCTTGAAGCCAAGTTAGCACATCTGAAGATCTGTACACGCATCTCAAGCCTCGTCTCAATCAAAGTAGACATTGGCCAACCCTGGTGAGCCGATATTATCCCACATTTTGACACCTTTTCCACACAAGGGGCTGATCAGGTAATGAGTTTTGTTCCTGGCAAGAGTTGAACACGAGTTCTTCCAATAGGCCTCATCTTAATGTAATATGCAATGCATCTGACACACAATTATGTAACAACTATAAGTAAAAAAATTAAATAAATATATCAAATTACTACTCATAAACTAAATCGACTGTTAACATTCTCCCGTTCACGGGTTGCGTTTCTCGATATCGAGCCCAAATACAAAAAGCTCACACTGTTAACACGTGTTTCACTTTTGGTATACACTACACATCCTCTTCACAAATTTTTTGTAATATACAATAAATAGAAAAAATTAATTATTTTTTATGTTAAGCATTTTTTTCATTTGAAGTAATTTATAATGCTATAGAACATTAATTATAGATAATATTATATTTATAATATTATATAATCAATTATATAACATTATATATACCTATAATATTAATCTATACATTTTTTTCTCCAATTGTATAAATACAAATTTAATATACCTATTAATCTACAAAAATTTTAATTTTAGTATCATTGAGTTCAGAGTTTTATTTTGGACATTTCAATACTCGCCAACTAAAATTTCAGCATTAATAGTTATACCCCCTATGTATCGACTTTCAACTACCATATAAATTCTTATGGGCTCAATGGGTACAAATAATTTACATATCTATATTATACTCGTTAATCTGTATATAATGATATACATATATATATATATGGATAATCCCACTTTTCCTTATCCATCCAACACATTCCTTATTATCTCTCAAATTTATTTATTTTTCCTTTATCCGCATAACTTATCATTCTCATCCAGTAAATAATGATTTTGGTTTTTATTTTATTATTTGCTTTTCATCACCTATATATGCACCCATATATATATATATATATATATATATATACACATCCATACATATATATGTATATATGACAATTTATTTGTTTCATTCATCATTTTTTTTCCCAGCCACACATCATTTACCACATATATATATTTTTTATCTTTATATTTATCTCTTTATGTATACATATACATACCTCAATATATATATATATTTGTATGAAAGAATTAATTTATAGGATTAATTCATTCCATCATTAAATAATCTCCCACTACAAAATATTTACTTCTATTAATATTACATCATTATTTATTTATTTTATTTTTTATTTATTCATAACATGAAAATACATGTCGAACCCATCGACTCAATGTCCAAAAATATGGGTCATTAAAGTTGAAGGGTCAAATAAGGCTTGAGATAACACCACAAGGACTATAAAGGATTTAAGCATCAAAGGTGAAGATGATTTCTGAGTTTTACCTTACTATTTTGATTTAAATAAGACATACATTTGTGTTGATGCTTGAATATGTATGCTTTACTTTGGCTTGACTATACATGTCATGCCTAGAACATGCATG
>JAJIYU010021421.1:0-10052 GCA_030144865.1 Tinospora cordifolia | reverse complement strand
GTGGTGGTGGTTGAATAATATTTTTCATGTACTTAAAATTACTTTTACTTAAAAATGAAGTTATTAACTAGAGATAAAGTTTACTTAATTATTTTAATTAAACTAATAATCAACTTCACTATTTATAATCAACTTTACTTTTCATGACACTATTAGTCAACTTTACTATTTACGATGTCATTTATAATTTTACTATTTACGATGCTATTAATTAACTTTATTATTTATCATACTATTAATTAATTTTTACTATTTACAATACTATTGAACAATATTACTATTTATGACATTTTTCAAATATGTCAAAAAATAAATAAATTTATTACACTTTCTTGTCATTCATGACTTTCTTGATAATGGTCAACGTTTGTTGACTAAGGTTGTTTGACACTTAATTATAGTCATAATTTTTTTTTTTTGGTATTACAACACTTATGCTAACATTGAGTGCAGGCCACCTAGAATGAAACATCAGGCTTCTAAACCTAAAAGGGCACCACCACCACCAGCCCCAGAAGATCAGCAGAGATTTAAAACTGTTGAAGCTAAATCCAGATATACGTATATCAAGAACTACAAAGAAATCATTCTAGAGATAGGCATCATGCTGATGGCTGAGGAGTGTCATCTGGGCATTGATACAGTCGCGGTTGTCAGACATTGGGAGCACTTGATAAGTGCTCCAAACACCCTAGTAGTGTTTATTGTATAATAATTTTATGCTAACGCTTCTGAGCGTGACGGTGCGAGAATATGGGTAAGAAGTACTTCGGTCCCATTAGACGCGGCAGTAATCAATGTTGTATAAGGATAGTCGTTTGACACTCCTGATGACTATTCGAAGTACCTTGTAGATAAGTTTGACGCTGAAGATGTGTTGTAACAACCCAAGACCATTGTGACGATATTGTCCCCACCTTAGCCATCATTTACTGGGTGCAGGTTTTTGTCTTTGGCGAGACTCGAACCTTAGCTTCCCAAAATGCGTTGGCACAATGAGACACCTCCAAATAAACATTTAGCCAAGGCATCACTCGGGAGTTGGACTAGTGTGTGATATTATAATCCACCTCCCTTGAGAGCAGTCCTGTCCTTAGGACTCACACCTCCATCACATACAAAGTGGTTCTAATGCTATTTGTAACAATCCGAGCCCACTATGACGATATTATCTCCCCTAAACCACCAATGACTAGGTGCAGGGTTTTGTCCTTGGCGAGACTCAAACTTGAGATCCCAAAATGCATCGAAACAATGAGACACCCCCGAATGCACATTTAGCCCAGGCATCACTCAAGAGTCAGACCTATTTGTGATATTACAAACACTTGCATACATTAGGCGATTCAAATAATTTCTTGTATATGTTTGTATGTTAGACTGAAAGGGGCTCCAATCCCTTGATGTTCTAATCAAAATACCCCACTTTTGGGTGGAAAGACAATTTATCTTATCACATTCCATTGGGATTAGAATCTCATATCCATATTCCAAGTATTTTGGGTTATACACATCTACACACAGTAATGAGACTCATATACACTAAGTATATATAGAGAACACTCATGGTATCCCTTTGGATCACTATAACAGTACGTGGTTATTAGATTTCAAGTTCTTACATTTAAATCTCACATTCATGAATTATACGTAAGAGAAATAAATTTCAACATATAAACATTTAAAAGCATGGAAACATCACATAACATGTGTTGTCATTTGAAAGTAAACCTAAGCATGGAATTAGTCATGATCTCAAGAATCCCTAAACATGGATACATGCTAATACTGAATTTTAAATCATAAATAGTGAAACTAAAATCTAAAAGTTTGCGTGATAAACTGATATTAAACATGCACGAACATGCTACTAATCCAAACTAGTAAAATAGGAGTTCAAGAAATCTCATCCACCTTAATTTGGATTTCTAGGAGAATTTCTTCATCTGTAGAATGTCTAACACTCAAAGACAACGCAAGAACACTCAATTAATCACCAAAACACTCAAAAATAGTTTAAGATTACTCAAGAACTAAGGGGTTGCTAAGAATAAGGCTAGAGAAAGTCAAGAGGAAAGTATCAACTCTTACTTTGAGATGAAGAGAATGAGAACACAAAGGGGGTCTTCATATAGAGTTTGAGTGGGTGAGAATTAATAACTTTGGATGGTCGATCTATAGGCAACTTTTCAATTTCCTCTTGTATGCACATGAATTAGCAAGATAAAATATTTAGAATTTATTCCCTTTTCTTGTGCACACGGGTAAAATTTTTCTAATTCCTTCGCGGTCAAATTCATCTTAATGTCCCAAAATGAAACTTTTATATATGATAATGCCAAAATCGGTGTTGCAGACCACCAAGCCACTTTACATAAATATTTTTGTTCGTTTCTCAGTTCTTAGCGCAAGACCAAGATTCCAAATCGCTTTCATTTCTAATTATTCAAAATCCACCCACAATTCACTTTCTAATCTTTCATATTTCTATTTTTCTCGATTTGCACACATATCATTCTCTTATTTCTATCTTCTATAGGATTTTATCACCTATCTAATTCAAACTTGCTAATAAGAATTTATTAAATAATTTGACTAATAATTCGTCACTTCTATTTTCTATACTTTCTTTTCTCATTTTACTCTATAATATTTTGAGATTTGGACATGAAATTGGGAAGCAAAAGAGAGAATGGCATGAGGTGTAAATATAAAAAATTCATATGGGTCGACTGTCCAAAACTTAAGGGGAATGTTGTGCGTAATTGAGGACGGCACCATTGCTAAATAAGTGAAAAATCAAGGCTGAAAATGAAGACAAAAAAGGCAAAGACAAAGACAAATCGGCATATATACATATATATATATATATAATCAATTTGCTATTTTTTTAATTTCATTTGTCATTTTGGCTACACATTAAAAATATCACGAGAATTTCTACATAATTATAAAGAGTCAATTTATCTTCATTTATTTAATTTTATACAAATTTTCATGTTGTTATTTGATAATTGAGTTACATGATATTTCAATTATAATTTCACAGTTTTATTGAGAATTATTTTATTCAAATAATTTCTTCTAATTTTTATTTAATTTAAATACTTAAAAAAATTCTGGGTGTTACACGTGCTACGAACTCTCTACGTGGATGGTGCCACTTGGAGATGTAGCAATGACCAACCTGTTAGCTTAGCCAAAAGCTCATTCTGGGTGTTACACGTGCTACGGACTACTACAGCCAGGTTATGGCTTTATCTCGTTTGTGCTAATCTTTTACCATCTTTGGCAATTAATAGGGTGCCACTAGAAATGGTTGTGCTATTATACTACATCATGAAAGGCCTATTTATCAAATCGACACTATCATATCTAACTCGATCCGCACGACCATTAATAAGACCAACATTGGTCTACCACACCTCACATTGATCATTGAGTTATGTAGGAGGGTTGGTGTCACTTCGCTAAAGAGTGAACCGATTTTGAAGATGAAAGACCACAAATTAGTGAAGATGTTCACTACCATTCTAGTGAAGAAAAGAGGAGCGCAAAGACACCTTACTCTTCTGATCCACCTCAGTCAATTGCTGCCCCTACCCTTGCTTCCTCCTCGTCAAAGACTCATGCTACTCTCCATGGGATAGCTAACCTTCGCCGCCTCTTATATATCGCCCATCCAAAGCTTTTACAGATGATCCCTCTTCCACTTTGCTTAGCCCCTATATGGATAGCAGTTGTTGTGCAACCCCACCAACCCTACTGTGATGATGATGATGATGATGGAGACAATGCTGCAACAGGCGATGCCGAGACAATGATTTCATCACTGAGACTAAGTTATTTGGATAGGAGGTGTGATGCTTATGTTTTACTTTTTTGGGGATGTATATTTTTGTTATGCTACTGAACTAACTTATGCACCTGCTACTTACTTTTGTTGATCTACTTAACTCTTCTATTGGCATGCATTATTGTGTAAATATTACTAACTTTACTTTCCACTCTTTAGTTCTATGCATGTTTTTGAGAACAAGTATATTTAAGAATCCTGTGCATCAGTGTGTCATCTCATTGTCTATGTGCGCCATAATGAAGTGTCTCTTGAAGACAAGGCACAATTTAAGTTGAGGGTGCACATTGAAGAAAAACCTTCTTCAATTTCTGGTGTTGTTTCTTTTATTTACATAATATGTGCTATATTATTGTTGAACTTCATAGTTATAGGCATATCACATAGTATTTTAATTGAAATTTTGTCACATAAATAGCATGATCTACAACACCCCAACCCTTGAGACTTTCAATTGGACTTAACCACAAGGCGAGTTGGGCCAGTATTACATTTACAAGTACATAACTTAAATCACATTCTATTTCAATTGTCTCAAGTCTTATTAATTCATAATGGGTACACAACCCAAACAATTTAACTTTAATTTAATAAGACTATTACGAGGGAGATAAAAAAAATCTTTAATCTTCATTCATTCACTAAAATAATAAAGAAGTGTACACTTGAATTTTAAATAATAAAAGAGTACATAACTTAAATTAAAAACTAAATTCAATGGAAGTCTTAATTTAAATAATCAAAATTTGGGCAACATGCCCTTACATATAAATTTCAAATGTAAAACCCTATCAAATTTTCAGTAGTGTTTATGATTCAATTTCCTAAAAATATGAGAGGAATGGATGAGCACATAACCTAGTGGATCATTCCATAAACAACTAAATGACTAATTCAAATCAAAAGCACATCCAAATTTAAATACTTATAAACAATTAAGCGATTCAAACAACATCTTTGGTTATTATTGACATTAAGACTAAAAGGGGTTCTAATCCCTTGATGTTCTTATCAAAACACTCCACTCTTGGATGAAAAAATATTTTATCTTGTCATATTCTATTGGAATAAGTATCTCATGTCTACATTCCAAGTACTTTGGGTTATATCCATCCACACATAGTGATGAGCCCCATATACACTAAGTATATGTAAAGAACAATCATAGCATCACTTAGATTACTATGATAGTACGTGACTCATAACTTCAAAGTCTTAATCTTAATTCCCACATATTCATGAAGCAAAAATTAGAATAATAAAATTAAGAATAATTAAGCATACACACATAGTAATAACTGAAGCATACTCTACTCTTCCTGTGTTGACTGCTTCCTTTTTCTATCCGTTCTTAAAATGTTGAAAAAAATAAGTAAGCTACAATACGCCTAGTGAATATTCTTTATGTATAGCATTTACATGCATTTAAATAATTATGCAGAAAATCAAATTAAATAAAACATTTAAATTCATCATGCAAATTTAAACAATACTTATATGCCCTTAACATAGTGATCATGCTATTTTTTTTTCAATGATGCAATATTTAATCAAAGATGCGCATCTACTTCTTTTAAAAATAGAGTCAGTCTTACTTCTTCTCTAGCCTTAACAATAGTAGGTTGTACCTCTAATTACCATATACTCCACAATCATTTCGAGGGTTATCACATGAAGAAATTCTGATAATTCTCATGACTCAGTCTCACATAAATTATCACATAAGAAGTATTATTTCTCACTACTCAGTCCATTGAAATAATATTGGTATTTTAGATCTTCTCTTGCAAATCCGAAATACGTTGTCATGTAAATACAATTTCATGAATTTCAAATCAAATGCAACATATATTTATACAAATAACATACTTAGATTCAAATCATTTTTATATCCACAATGTCATATAAATAACTAAGATAAAGAAATACTCACAAAATACCAACAACTTATTTCGTTTAACCCGTGTCTCACTTTTAGTATGATAATCAGTCTCTTCAAGATTTATTGTATATTCAATAACATAATCCATCATTTTATTTAATATATATCATCATGTGCATCAATTCTTTTTTAATAAAAATAAGAAGTTTTGACATAATATTAATGTCCCACCTAATACAAAAAAATAAATATTATTCACCAAAATTACCGTACGATTAATTTCTAATATCCACTCCAAAATTTAGGGTCTGATCCATCAAAGTTATCCTATCACAAAATCTTATATGTACACCAATCAAATTCAATTCATTTTTATAAATAATTTCTAACATATTTATTTCTCATATTTAGTGTTATACGTGCATTAGACCCCACGTATTAATGTGCATTAACCTGAATATTTTTAATAACCTTTAAAATTAATTTTCTACTCATACAAAATACTTCTATAACCATAAAATAAAAATAAATAGGCTTCCTGATTATATTTTTATTAATTTTAAAATTTTTATAAATAACCCAATTGGTCGATTATTCACCAAAATTTTAATTGATATCCAAAATTTATGAATTTGGTGTCGATGGCTAAGAATTTTTGTTTTCTACATTCCTATGGGATCTAATTAAATTTTATTATAGTTTAACATACTCAAAAGCCTCCCTTAAGATTATTCAACTTCTAGATATTTATTTTGGTGTCTATAGGATAAACGAATGAAAACCAACCACATATCTATGATCTACGTATCACCAAGAATGTATTGGTATAATTTTTACTGAGTTATACTTATGGTGAGATAATGCTCAATTTTTGGGTACTACTATAAAATACGACCTATAGTAAAAATTATACCTCTAGGATCATAGTACGTGGCTTACTTAGCATTTTTGTAATAAGAATTAGGAGAAATAACTTACCTACACATCGAATCCATAAAAAAAAATCATATTTTCTCTCTTTCATTCCCCTTTCTCCTCTAGTGCGATTTCTTCTCTATCAGTGAAATGCTAGTTATGGGCAATCCAAGTAAAGAACTGAGAGAATAAAAAACCAATTTAAACCATCCTCCACACCCCCCATCACGTGCCCACTTTTCTCTCAAACAAACCGTCCCATTTACTTTGTATATATTACCCATTTTCCAATTCACATTCTCTAATTGAACCAAATAAAAGAGGGAATGAGCCACACAATTTCCCACTTACATATTATATATACATATACAATAAATTTTATTTTTTGTTTTCAATTGCTTTGCTCCCACATACAACATGCTTCTTTAATTATATATATATATATATATAAGACTACCTTAATTCTATTATTATTTTTATAGAACAATCTTTTAATAAATAATTTAATTTAATTTAATTAATTTATACACGAAACGTGTATTTTTAGTATATGTGTATAACTAGCACATATTTACATGCATAGTCCGTACAAATATATGTATTTATACACATTTACATTCATTAAAATTAATTTATGTGTTAAATTAAAATATGAAATGTTATAGTAAGTGTGTATACGGATGCGTGTGATTTAGTGTGTCACCTCTCTTTGTTTGAGCGCCATGTCGAAGTTGTACTTTAGAGGACAAGGCACAGTTTAAGTTTGGGGGTGTGCATTGAAGAAATCTTCCTCAATTTAGGTTATTTTCCTTTTTTTATATATATAGTGTGTGCCACACTACTTCTAAACTGCATAATTATAGGCATATCACATTTTTTTTTATTGAAACTTTTTCATTTAGATATCATGAAACATTTAGGCATTTAGAATTATGATATGCGCATGTAAATTATATTTGTGTCACTTAGTCTAAATTCATGCCTTTTTTTTTTTTTTGAAAAGTTTACTAAGTGACCTATGAGATTGAAAATTCCTCTAATGTGATGAGATAAAGTACTATGGGTACTTTCAAACAATCTATATACTTGATTTATCCAAATTTTGACTTTGACAGAACTCTTTTAGGTGAATTGAGAATTTGGAAATTAAGAAAAGTAAGGAGTAGAAATCATAACACAAGTAGAGAGAATTTTTCATAAACTCTTAAAATAATTATACGTATGTTGAACACTACTTAGAAATGACTCTAAGAAGGAAAGGATGTATGCCATCGTTGTTTGAGTTTTAGGCTAAAGGCCAGTCCTAGCACTTAAAAATCATTTGCAGCTAATTTTGAGCCTTGAAGCCCATTTCCTTGTAATGAACCTAAACAATAAATACACATTTTACCTTTTATGCATTGCAGTTGAACCTATTTATGTGCACTCCTAGTAATGACAATACGTATTTTGAGGGTGTAAAGAAGGAAGGGATGTAGTCATTGATATAAATATGCTTGTAATTATTATTTTATATAAAAAAAGGATATATATTTATAGGTAATACTCAATATTATTGATAAATGTTGAGCTTCCCAATTTTATATGGGTGTGTATATGGGCTCCAATTGAAATGCATGTGAAATCATAAGTTTGGGAGAGCCATGAAATTAAGGTTGAGGCTCTATACAAAGAAAACCAAAGGAATATATAGAAGGGGATCAAGCATATAAAGAGATGATCAAACAACGAAGGTTGTTGCTATGAGTGTGCATTTGAGTTAGAATTTAAATCTTGTCACACTTAAACCTAGAACCAGGCCATGTTACAATCTAAAGAAAGATGTCTAATCCTAACTATGTTTTTACTTGAGTAGAGGATGGATAGGAGAGAGCATTGAGAGATTTTGTTTACTTAGGTATTAAGACTAGGTTTCTATGAGTGGGATGGTAACTGCAAATCATCTACACGGTCTAAAAGGACAAATACCGATAAACAAGGGTGAAGTTGAGGAAGAATGGGGGATGAAGTGAAATTCTAAACAACCAATAATACCCTAAAAATTTGTACGAAATTTAATTAAATAAAATAGAATTAATCCTTGAGAATTTTACAAAATTTTAAAGATACAAGATTTTATACATTTTAACTTATAAGTGGTCAAAATGAGAAACTACATTAATTGAGAATTTTTGGATGTAAAATAATGTATATTCTAAGGTATAAAATAAATTAGGTAAAAAGAAAATGAAACCAAAAGAAAAAGATTGGCAAAAATAAAAAAATAATAAACAAAAATAACCAAAGAAGTTGCTAAAAATTTACATTAAAATAAAAAAATAATAAACAAAAATAACCGAAGAAGTTGCTAAAAATTTACACTTTCCAAAACTCTCATTCTCCTCACACAAGAAAAATAGAAAATTAAAAATGTTTTTAAAATGAAATTAACTCAAAAGAATGTATTAGCAACTTATAAAATAATTACTTACTAATATATGTGCTTGGGAAACAAGTAAAATAGAGAATTAGAAAAGTTTCTAAAATTAAATCAACTCAAAAGAATATATCAACAACTTCTAAAATAACTGTTTACTAATATATGTGATTGGGAAACAAGTAAAATAGAGAATTAGAAAGGTTTCTAAAATGGAATCAACCAAAAAAAAAAAGTATTAGCAACTTCTAAAACCTTAACTTACTAGTTCTCATGCATAGGAAACAAAAAAAATGGAAAGGGAAAGAGTTTTAGAAAGGTTTCTACAATGAAGACAACCCAAACTTGTCAATTCATGCCCATTAGAACTTTATAGAAACCCAAGTATGAGCACTAATCTTCTCACCCCAGCAAGAATTGAACAAGTTCCTTCTTGCTCTCTTTGTCTCGCTCTTGGCATCCCTCTTTTTCTTTTATTGTTCTCAACAGTAGTTGGAGTAGTAGTAATGAAGTGCTGCACAAATTTTTATGGTAGTAGTTGGGGAGATCTGAAGAAGATTTAATAGAGGCTTCAAGAGGAGAAAAATCATTTGATGTGAAAGTGATTTCTAAACCTTTGACTTATTATTTTGATTCATATATAATGTGCATGGGTGTTATTTTTAGTCAAGAGATATGTCATAATAATGCATGCCATGATTAGAGATGCATGCTTGGGATTTTATGATTAATGATGCATGATTTGTGTTGATATATACCATATTACCATGCTCGTATGTGTAATGTTATTTAAGTTCAGTTTATTCACATGGATGTTATTTTTTGATATACTAAACCAAAGATTAAACAAAGATTTTAACCATCTACTGTAATTGTTAGTTGCATAGCAGATTAATTATATTATATGTATTTTATGTATAATGTGCATTAATATAATAGAAAATGTAGTGTATTTAC
The DNA here is from genome assembly GCA_030144865.1 of Tinospora cordifolia. Taxonomy (NCBI): domain Eukaryota; kingdom Viridiplantae; phylum Streptophyta; class Magnoliopsida; order Ranunculales; family Menispermaceae; genus Tinospora; species Tinospora cordifolia. Next base: position 26 of record JAJIYU010021421.1, on the reverse strand, counting down.
TTATATTTAGTATAATGTGCATTTAG
>JAJIYU010021420.1:0-10046 GCA_030144865.1 Tinospora cordifolia | reverse complement strand
CGATGTTAATATTATGGATGAAGCATTTAATGATTTTAGCATTGGTCATCTAGTGGAAGATCTTTTTCCAGCGAGTCAGGATCCTGGTTTTGGAGACTATATGCCTCCTCAATAGCAGCAACCCTCTTTAAGAAGAAGAAGAAGAAGAAGAAGGAAGGAAGGAAGAAGAAGGAAAATGAGACGAAGAAGAAGTTCTCCTTTGACTTTTTTTTTACTTTGATCTCTGTGTAATCTTTCAAAAAAATATCAACATGAGGGGTCGAATGTTTTTTTTCCTAGTATTATTATTATTTTTATTATTGCTTTTGTTGCTCTAAATGGTATCATAGCAAATAAACTACAATAATCCGGATTATACAATTTTATCAAGATCTTGGGTAGAACAATCTGAGGCACATGATCATCAATGTTGGATTGACGAAATTGTCCAACTTCGTACCTTTCCGGAATATTAAATGAAACGAAGTACCCAAGGTTTCCATATTTGTCCAACTTCATATTTTTCTGGTATGAACTGTATATCTCAACGAGATCGTATTTTTGTGGGTTGAAAGTAATAAAATGATTTCATTATCTAAAATGAAGAACATTTTTCTCCAAAGGATCAGTCCAACTGCACTACTTACTGGTAAATAGCGCAATTCATCTTTGTGAGTCTTTGCTAGTCATAAAATGATCATCAAGGTGACCATCTATAATTTTTTTTTTCCTCAAAAGTGTCTAATTATTTGGGTTTAAAGTTTGAACCCCTTCGAGACATAACAATGCTTTTTCAGACTTGAGAAAATAACTATCATTTCATTAGTTAATTTTCGTGTTTGTTTTATCAGATTTTTGTTCCTTCCATGCTAATGTGATGCTACATTTATGTTTCTAAGTTCTCGATTTATTTTGTGGCCTATCAGTTTATGCTTCTAAGTTCTGTTTTAAGGATTTTCAAAATCCTCTAATGTTGTTGGGTACAGGATTTGGTTTCAAAACAATAAAGCATGTGTATCACACAATCAAACAATTAAGCTAGCACAACAAGGTCCCAAGCTTCCACCTAAGCTTCCAAGTTTAAGTGTCCCATACCACTCTACCCCTTCCACTTAAGTTTTCACCCAGAACAAAGCTGCACCTAGACAATTTCGCAAATGTCTCGATTTCTAAGGCTTCACAAGCCTCACTATACTTGACTGTCCCATACCAGCCAAACATAGGGAAATAAGTTCGTCCAAAGCCACCGATCATTCACCAAACATGGCCTGTCATTCTCCGAGTTCAAGATTCCTCTATATCCCTGAATCCTATGCGTCCCATAACACATAGAAACCAAAGATACGGGATCCTCCCAATCTCGTGCCCTGACCAAATAAGTGTTCGTTTTTCACACATTTGTAGTTTCTAACTTATGCCCTAAAAGTTCATTCATGATTCACTATGTCACTCTTGACAACCCCCAAGTCCCTACTTAAGGTCTTTTCCCTAGACCTAAGTTCTCAAATCCTTGTTGGCATCTCATTTAGACCATAATGAATTTCTAGCCCTTAATTATCACCTCCTTGTTTTATTTCATAAGAAAATAAATGCATTCTTCAACTCCGACTACTCGCATGAGCTGGTGGGACAACCTCCAGATCGGACGGCGAGACCGAAGTCTGCTTAGCAACCATGCTTTCTAGAATGGGATCACCCATCTCCCTCTCAATGTTTAGCTTTACTTGGGACAAGGCTTACCCACTATCAGCTCAACTTGTAATCTTTGTATCCAAACAAAATCGTTGAAAACATATATCTCTTTTCGAAAACAATTTTTTCAAAATCATTTTAGTTTTCTAAACAGGAGGTAGAGCTTCTAAATTAAATAAATAAATAGTCATACCAGACTAATCAATTTCTTTTAATTCTTGCCCAAGGCATCTAAAGCCTAGGCTCTAATACCACCTTTGTAACACCCCACCTCCCAAGTCCCATCTTCCACGTCATCTGACGGTTCAATTCTATTTGATCAAAAATTTTGGGATACCCGGGAGACGGGCCCGTGTTACATTTTCTTCTTCTTAGACCCAAATGCATTAGGGTTCCTGTGTACATTAGTCTATGTACAAAAATAACATCATAGTAAAGAAGATCCTTTATGTGTTCATTTAACAATTCCAAGTACAATATTCCATTACAACAAAAATAAATTTAAAGCTGAAAATACATGAGTTCACTTGGGCCTATTTGTCCTACATTAAATTAAATAAAACTTTCTAAGGAACAATCTCCTCGCAGGTTGATCAATTTCCTGTTGTGAAAAATAAGGGGGTGAGCTACACAGCTCAGTGAATCATTCCATCTATTTAATCAATTATTCCAACAAGATAATGCAAGCAGATCAAACACTTTCAGAGATTAATTTGATTCAACCAATATATTAATTCAGTTGTAATTTAGACTGAACGGGAATATTCTCTGTGCTCCAGATCTGGGGAGAGATCAATTTTGAAACTCAAACCCCTTTCCAGCAGGTTCATTTTTTTGAAACCCATTCCATGCTGGTGTTAGTATTGACAGCCAGTTCCAATTCTACATGGAACACAGAAAGTCCCCCGTACCGGTACGTGGTTGAAATCTCATTTAATCTGACTTTTGTGTGCAAGAGCATGATAGATAAATATTTTAACAGAAAATTAACTATACCACAGTATAACATGATAAATCAACTAAAACACAGATGTTCAATTTCTGATGTAGAAGATCGTACAGGACGCAACTACAGAGCATACTCTCTCAAACAGGAACACGACTTTCGATTTCTGATGTAGAAGATCGTACAAGACGCAACTACAGAGCATACGAACTATTTAGAATAGTTCAAGCAAAGAAGAACTTAGAACTAAGGTTGCCAAGAAAGAGGCAAAGGGAGAAAGCAAGAGGAATTTTCAACTCTTGTCTTTGGGATGAATGAAATGGGTGGAGTATGGGGGTTTATATAGGGCCCTCCTCCAAATAGTGTCTCTATCTTTCTAATGTGGGATTATTCCTTCCCACACATGCCCACTTTAACATCTTAACATATGAGATGTTTCATGAATGTTTTTCCTTTACCCATTTCTTCTCCATGTATATTACCATCATACTAAACAAAATATTATTTTCATGAGAGCATCTAATTAATATTTTATACACATATTTTTTCTATATTAACATCATACTAAAAATATTTTTTTCTTATTCAAATAGGGAAGCATATAATTACCCAACAATTCTATATGTCTAATATTAATCATTGTATATTTCTTTATGCTTCTATGCTAACTAGTTAATCAATGACAAATATACATATTTATACGTATATGTGTTTTAAACCCAAATTTCAGTTATTATGTCTCTAAAGTTTCATGTATTACAATTATTATGTCACTAAAATTTCAGGTATTACAATGTACCATGATATGAAAAGAATAGTGTGGTGGCATGGAATGAAAAAGGATATAGCTGAATATGTACAGAAATGTATAGTGTGTCAGCAAGTAAAGGTTGAACATCAGAGGCTTGGAGGGCAGATGCAACCATTATCCATTCCAGAATGGAAATGAGAGCATATCACAATGGATTTTATTGTTAGGTTACCACAGACTCCAGGTAGATATGATGTCATCTAGGTAATTGTTGATAAATTAACAAAATCTGCCCATTTTCTTCCAGTGAACATCAAGGACTTAATGAGCAAGTTGAAAAAGTTGTATATGCGAGAGATAGTGAGACTGCATGGGATACCTGTATCTATTGTGTTGAATCGAGATCCGAGGTTTTGGCAATCATTGCAGACTTGGTTAGGGACCCGTATTTGTCTCAGTACCGCATTTCATCCTCAGACCGACGGACAGTCTAAACGAGTTATTCAAATGCTTGAAGACATGCTCAGGGCTTGTATATTGGAGTTTGGTGGGAACTAGAATGAATATCTTTATTTGTATGAGTTTTCTTATAATAACAGTTATCAGGCTAGTATTAGTATGGCACCATTTGAGGTTCTTTATGGTAGACCTTGTAGATCTCCGACATGTTGGTATTAGGTTGGAGAATCACAACTACTGGGGCCTGAGGTTATTGCTGATCACATAGAGAAGATTAAGCAGGTTAGGCAGAAACTTAAAGAAGCCCAAGATCGCCAGAAAAGTTATTTTGATGATCGGCATAAAGCATTGGAGTTTGCAGTTGGTGATCAGGTTTTGTTAAAGGTTTCACCACAGAAGGGTTAGATGAGATTTGGGGTGAAGGGAAAGTTAGCTCTACGCTTTGTAGGACCATTTGAAATTCTAGAGAGAGTTTGTCCATTAGCTTATAGGCTTGTTCTACCACCTCAGTTAGCTGATGTTCATAATGTGTTCCATGTGTCTATGTTACGAAAGTATTATCTAGATCCGCCACATGTTTTAGATTTGACTCAGTTACAAGTTGGGTAGCATACCAGTTATGAAGAAAGACCTATACAAATAGTTGATAGGAGAATACAGAAATTGAGAATATAGAATTCTTCATAAAATAATTCTTTAAACTTAGTCCATGACTTAACCTCCACACCTCTAGTGGCCATCCGTCTCCACCAGTCATCGGCTTGGTTTACCAACTTGAATCTAGCTAGTTTCACCTTTTCTGCATCTGAAGCCTGCATATCTTCAAAGATGGTTTCCATCCTGTTCATCCACCTTTCCACAGTTTCAAGATCAAGTCCACCTAGAAACTCAATAGGACCCCGATGCTTGAAAGCCTTCCTTACTTTCTCATACCTATCTTTCTCAGCATTGGGATCCACTGGTGCTGCCACCTCAGCCTGGACTGGAACAGGATCCACAACTGGTTCAGTCCTACCTCTCACAGGAACACTAGCACTACTCTGTTCCCCTTCTGTGCCCACATTTTGTGGAACTGGTCTATTACCCTGCATCTGGGTCAGTAAAGTAGCTAGCAGTGCCTGTTGCTGTTGCTGTGAGGCGAGTATAGCTTCCAATGTCTGATTCAACTTTTCATTAGGATCCATGGCTGATCTTGCTTGTATCTCCCTTCAACATTGAAATTTACAAGCAAATAAAACTTCGTTAAGATCAGATTCCATGGTATTTATTAGCCTATAGTAGCTACCAGAATAAATACCCGTATAAGCAATTATAACATCATATGTCTTTTATCTTTTTAAAGCTCTTAAAATCCTAGGCTCTGATACCAACATTGTCGCAACCCACCCCGTAAAGGTGACGTCACGACCGGCACATAATACCATATACGCTACTCCTACGTATATAATACTATGTCAGCCTCTCACAGTTAATCCTACTCAATATCCCTACCGAAATTTTGACAGAGTCTCCTCTAAAACTTTGACTTATCCCAAAAATTTCATCACCTGATAAACAATATTATGATCCACAAACATACACATCATATTTCATATATCATTCACAAATCAAAACTATTTTCCACTCTCATCTTAGTGAAAGTAACCTGATATTTCTCTGGTGATATTACATATACAGTGATAAGTATAATTATACAAAAGTAAAACTAAAGAAAATAAATAAGCCCACGCACGTAGTAAAACTGGAAGAGCTGTCTACTTTTCTTGCGCTGGCCTTTTTCCTTTTTTATCGGTTCCTGAAATGTTAAAATTTGAGTGAGCTGCAACATGCCCAGTGAATATTCTTTATCTAAGGCATTTAGATGCATTTAAATAAACATGCAAATTCTCAAAATAGATAAAACATTTAAATTTACCATGCACATTTAAGCCATACATACATGCATTCAACATAGTGCTCATGCTGATTTAAAACAATCATGCACCTCCTTATCCTTCCATTTAAAACAATTATGCATTTCCTTATCCTTCCAGATCAAAAGTCAGTCTCACTTCTTGTTTGGCCTCAACAAAAGTAGACTGCAACTCTGATTTTTCTCATTTTCAACTCATTTCGAGGATTATCACATAGGGAAAGGCTGATACTTCTCATGGCTCAGTCTCATAAGATTATCACATAAAGAAGTATTATTCCCCATGGCTCAGTCCGTCGAAATGATATTATATTTTAGATCTGCTCTTGCAAATCCAAAATACGTTGCCATGTAAATAAAATTTCATGAAAGCCAAATCAAATGCAATATATGCTCATATCAATAACATGCTTACATTCAAACCATTTTTTATCTACAATGCCATATAAATAACAAAGATAAAGAAATACTCACAGAATACCAACACTAAATCTCGTTGGGCACGTAACTCACTTTCTGGTAAATAACCAGTTTTTCCAACTTTTGCTGTAAAATTCAATAATCATTTCATATCATATCAGTTGCATCCATTCATGTTTAAGAAAAATGAGAAGTAATATTCTCCAAAATACCCAAAAATAAATATTACTCACCAAAATTATTATCAATCAATTTCCAGTATCCACTTTAGTCTCTATACTCAATTCACCAAAATTATCCTATTAAAAATAATTTTAGAAGCACCAATCCAATTCAAATTCAATTCTATAATCAATTTCTAACATATTTATTTCTCATTTTTAATCATAGACGCACATCAGACCCCGCGTATTGACGCGCATTGACTCGAATAAGCTCAATAATCATAAAACTAATTTCCTGCTCATATAAAATATTTTTACGGCAGAAAATAACCAAAATAAAACTCTGGTGGAGACCTATAGAAATGTAGAGAACGAAAATACGGACCCATTGACACTAAATTTGTGAATTTTGGATCTCAATTGGAATTTTGATGAACGATTGAGCAATGAGGCTTTTAAGAAAAATATATAGAAAATTACAGAAAATATGATTTATGTGTACATGTATGTATAAATAATGTTTAAGTAATATATATATATATATATATATATATATATATATATATATATGTATGTATACAAGGTTCGTGAAGAAGAAATAAATGAATTTTTTAAAAAATATTAAATAAATATAAAAATGTCTAGAATTATGATTTAAATGTTTATTACAATATTTATTAAAGAAATAAAATAAATCATGTGCTTTAAGTTGAGAAAAAATCGAAAAACAAAAATGTTACTTATGGGGGAGGGGGAACTGGGCAAAAATTTTCTCTACGAATAGTAACCATGGACACTATTCATATGCGGTTACTGTTCATCCGGTTACTATTCATTCTATTTTTAATCGCAAAACAGATAACAAAAAATAGAAAGAAAAATCAGAGCATCTTATTTTGGTAATCGAAGATCCGAATTTTGCCTAGAGATAATCAAAACGATCCTGATAAGATCTAGAGCAATCTTAAGCGACTAAGGTAAGATTCTAAAGCCTTAAACTCGTTCAAATAAATTTTCATAGGGTAATAACATCGAAATCGCAAAACTGATTGGCGATTTGAGGTTTTTGACGCACGGAATGATCTGGAGCAAATTGAGCTCAGATCTTTCTTTTAAATCGATGAATTAGTGATTCTAGACTAAATTCTAGAAGTTTTGATTGTTTATTTACAGTTTTTGACGGATCTACGAGTTTTTGAGAGAATCTGGAGTTTTGGAGGGTAAAAATCCTTTGGACAAGTATAAAACTCGATCCGCTTGATGTTTGAGGTAACAGTCAGAATTAAAGTTTTGAATTTCAAAGAAATTAAATATAATTTTGTATGCTAATGTGGTAAAATGAAAAATCCAAATTTTTGGGGACCCTTTTTGTAAGAAAATTCATGTGGATGGGGTTTTGATGGTGTTAAATCCTAATAAAACCTTGATTGAAACTCATAGGACTGTAGAGAATGAAAACACGTACCCATCGACACCAAATTCATAAATTTTGGATATCAATTGAAATTTTGGTGAGCGAATAACTCATAGGGTTATTTATTAAAAATGGAAATTTTAATAAAAATATAGTTAAAAAGCTTATTTTTGATATTTTCTGCTATAGAATTATTTTATATGAGCAACAAAGTAATATTAAAGATTATTAAACATATTCAAGTTAATGCGCACCAATAGGTGAAGTTAAATGAATATCTTGAGTCAAATAGGAGCTGTAAATACGTAAAAAATGATTTATAAAATAAATTCAAATGAGTTGAATTTGATTTGATGCATGTAAAATGATGTGTAATGACAGGATTTGATTGGTGCTGTGAAACTAGATTGTTATTGGATATTAGGAACTGGTTGGACAGTAATTGGTGAGTAATTTTTACTTGTGATATTATATCTGACATTGGTATTAAACTAAACTGTTGCTTTTATTAAATAGAATGATGTATATTGCATTTCATACGTATTTGAATTTCATGAAATAATTTTGATGCATTATAGCATGTCAATGATGTACCTAAGTAGGCTATTGACATGGCAACATTTCTATTGGTCATAGTCTCTGGGAACAGACTCACAGGATTGACCGTTGTGGTAATCTTGGTTGGTGCATTCCTGGCATGAGATGAATGAGATAGAAATGAGTAGATAATTGGATAACTAGAGGTCCTGTGCACTCCTCATTTGCGCGGTGAGGAACAGATTAGCTCTGTTTTCTGCAAGGAGGGAGATGGCTCATGTTTTAAAAGAGTGCATGTTATTGAAATCGAATGCATATTCACACATTATATTAAGCATGTATGTTATGTTTATTTCATTTTACAAGTGATTTAAATTTGTTATTGCATTGCATGTTTTTATACATATGATGGTTGTATAATACCATAAGTTAGATTATTCACTGAGCTTGTTGTTTGCTCACTCCATTCTCAATCATATTCTCCAGGTTCTGACAGGAAAGGAAAAGGAAAGATGATGTGAAGTTATTATTGGGTTTCTGGAATTAATAGTATGTGAAAAGTATAAAACTTAGTTAGATTTCTCTTTTGGGAAATAAAATGAATGTATTATCTTCTGAATGTATTGTTAGAACAAATGATGGATTTTGCGGATGTATGGTTATGTGGTTTTTTGAATTGCATGTGATTATTAGGTGTTTTGAAATGTGTGACATGTTATATTTTTAGAGGAGACTCTGTCAAAATTTTTAGAAAAAAAATTAGGTGATTTGGTTCGGAAGGCTTACAGGGTTTTCGGACATGTCAGAATTCTGACATGTTTGGGAATTTTGTGCCAGTCGTGACGTCACCTGCGAAGGGGTCGCGACAACTAGAATCTGAAAAAACACATTTAGATTCTTTGGAATGCTTGTTAATATACATTACACTTGTACAACATAATGTCAGTTTTACTTTAAACAATCAAAATCTAAAAATATACACCATAACTTCTTTGCCCAAAAATATACTTAGATTCACTTATAAACTAGGGTTGACATGCATGTTAATAGACATTATTGTAGAATAGCACAGTTTTATAAACTGACCGGCTACTCAATAAGGATGGAGTACATCAGTTTTAGAAAAAAAAAAAAAAAAAGATGTACAATTAACATCACAGAACCCATTTCTATCTTCGTTGCAATATTTGTACTTCTAAGAATCATCTTCGAAGATGTATCAACATTATCCATCACTAATTTCACCATTTGTATACAACAAGGAAAATGCTCTATACTCAAACAAAAATTGACTATATTCACTTAGAAACACAAACTCATGAGCAGACCACGATTCGAATAATTGAAGATAGAATGATGTGCAGATAATGGTGAGTCGAGAATGATGAGCAGAGAACGATAATCAGAGAATGATGAGCAAAAAACAATGAGCAGAGTCAAATCCTTAGGGCAAGCAACTGAATATGAGTTGAATGCAAGCGCAGATGTTGCAAAAGGAATCTAGGGCACGATCGTGGAAGGTAGAAAATCTAGGGCAAGATTGCTAGTGCTGGTAAGATGGAGAAAGGAATGGCTCAAATTCGTCTAGTATGAAGAGTAGTTATTTGTATAAAAGCTTCAATTGGAATAATCAGTAATTACATAATAACTTCCTTAATAACTTTATAAAAATATTTTTGATAATATTTAGAAAAAATGACATTTTTTCTAATTTCTTCATTAGTAAATGGATATAGTGTGTTCAATTAAGACATATGTCATCATCTTATGAG
>JAJIYU010021419.1:0-10050 GCA_030144865.1 Tinospora cordifolia | reverse complement strand
TTGACCTTGGTCAATCTTGGTCAACCCTAGTCAACCTATCATTTGTTGACCTAGCTGGTCAACAGAGTCATACAGGGTCAATTCTGGTCATTATGGGGTCAATTGGGCCAATCTTCCCAATTTCCATTACTTAGGCACAAACCTTAGCCTATGACCCTATCTGTGCAACTATTTTTTTGATTTTTCTGCAGGCAATCCATCCATCAGATTTGCATCAAACTTTGCAGAACTATTCAAGACTTCTTAAAGTTTCCCCAGAATTTTAAATTACAATTTTTGGACCTCATTTACTAAGGTTTCTAAGCATGATAACAAAAACTGCACATACCCCGTATCCCCTGTGACAGGCAGTGACTGTTTGCCTCAGTTGACCTAGCTACACACATCAGAATGCTCTGAAATGTTGTAGGAAACTTATAGATATGTCTAGGGATCTCTCCACCAAATTTTAGCTCAATATATAAAGGTTTGGTAAGTCAATGTTATTTCAAAAATTTCAGACAGAATGCAGGAAATTTCTGGGTGTATAAATTTTACTATCCTCTAGTGTTCTTTTCCCTCATTCAATCACCCTTCTTATGGGTTGTTTCTTGTGTCCATTTACAGTCTATAGGTCATAACATATTCACTTATCATAACCACTTCAAATCAGTAGCATATAACATCTAAAACATTCTTATCATTCCATCAATATTCTGCTATATCCTAAAGAACACAAGAAAATTTGTTCTAGCACCCTACTATCATGGCATATTTGCATGCATAACAAAATACATTCATAAGAGTTAAAAGTCAAGTCTTTATACCTTTTTGGAACCTCTATTATGGAGTCTATGATACCTCTGGTTCCATCCCGAAAGGGTGCCTTTAGGTGTTTAGAATGTAGCTCCTATTCTGGCCCCAAACTGTTTCTGTTGGCACTGTCGCAACAGTATGTTTAACAGTCAGCAACAGTGGCTTATACCACACATTAAACGTTTCATTTTCTGATTTCTACTACTTGGACACTTAAATATTCATGATAAGGAGTAGAATGATGGACTTTTACCTTAAGGACATGCCTAGAGTGGTTCAAGAACAAGCTTTCCCAAGATTGCTCCAACTGTCTCTGTTTCACAGTTGTGACAGTGAGTAAGTAGCTAACTTCAAGGGTTCTAAAATCATGTATAAGGTCTTATTTCTCATTCTCTAACCCTTGAAGATCAAAGTACATACTAAAATGAGAGGAGTGAACCATTTTACCTTCAAGAAGGGACTGGAAACGGCCAAGGTTCAAGGCTCCAAAGATGGTTCTAGCACACACTTTTTGAAATTTCTGGGTTTGAACAGTGTGGACAGCCCTCTTCTTGGTATTTTCTGCTTCAAACAGCTAAAGGACTGGGCAAACCACTTATAGGATCTTGTAGGTGGTGGCACAAGCTTCAAATCAAGCTATAATTTGCTGGGTTTGGCTGAGAATTGAAGAAGATACAAGCCAAGGAAGTTAGCTACAGAAATCTGGAAATTTTTTGGGTTTGAGCTCAAGAAGGAGTTTTGTTGCATGGGAGAGGCTTGCATGGCAAGAATGGGTGACATGTAGCATCCAGGTGGCATCTAGCATCACATGCTGGATGCCCAGTTGGCAGCCTGGATTGGCCACAAGGGAGGCCATGAAGTGATGGCCAAAACCATGGATCAACTACCATATGCTCTCATGGTTTTTGTGCTGAAAATGATTAAAAAATCCTAGAAATTCGTGGAAATTATGGAAAAAAAAAACGCACTAAAGGACAAGGAGAAGAAGAGGGGCTGGGCCCCTCTTGGCGCTAGGCGCCCGGACCGCGCGTGCGGCCCGATTCCCGCACGGGCCCCCGCCCGTGCGGGCCGGGCGCTCAGCCCAGGCCCAGCGCCTGGGTCAGCCCAGGTGCCCCCACCTCTTTTTTTTATGTTTATGTTTATGTTTTTTTTTTCCTACTTATACATATACATATATATATATGTATTATATATCAAAATTTTGTATTTTTCGTCCTCTAAAATTTTAAATTGTCTAATTCATCATTTTTCATCAAAATACCAACATTATACACAATTTCAACATTTATTTAATTATTTTCTCCAAAAATTGAATAATTTCTCCAAAAATCATACTTTTCTTCCAAAAATTCCATTTATCATTCTAAAAATCTGATAATTTTTCTAAAAATTCATAAATCCATCCTATAAATTATTTTCCTCAAGAAAACACCTTTTCCTAATATTTTCATGTGTTTTCTCCTTAAAATTTTATTTTCTTGAATTATTTCTATTTTCTTTAATAATTAATCCGAAATTGGGAAAAATTTTGTATTTTCTCATTAAAATTTCAGAAAATACTCGGAGTACATAAATGTCGGATCCGTCAATCCGTTGTCAAAAATGTGGGTCGTCACAGGGACATTTGCAAAATTGTATGTGTGTAGTGGCAATCTTTTGTGGATGGTTCAATACGAGTGACATCAATACGAGACTTTAAAACCCCGAGGAAAGAGTGAAAGCTTAAGGTTCCATTATGCTAGCATGTTTTGTGATTGATTAATATTATGCATGCTACCATAAGTATATATATATGATGAATCCCCAAAATCCTGTACCCAATGCGGACTAAGAAATTGTGAAGTTTATATGCAAATTCACATGTGTGGTTGTATCACATGCAAACATGCATGATAAAATAAGACATCATGACAACTTGGATATCAATCCTTGAGTTACGTAATCAAATTGATAACTTAGAAATTTGAAACCTAGAGTCACCCTAGTATGGTAATTGATAGTTGTAAATGAAAAGTTATGGACTAACAGAAGAAACCTGTTGATGGCATCAAAGAAGAGAGGTTGTAGTAGGCCAACAAGCTAAGAGGGAGAATTCAAATAATTCCACATCACTCTAGGATGTTAAAGAACATGTTGAGAAGATGCAAGCAAGATGCTTTGAGCGCAAAAGATGATGGATTGATGACACCCTAGAGGTGCCAAAGAAAGCTCCAGGTAGGATCAAAGATTTAAAGATACTATGTGGGTTACACCCCAAAATTTGGGAAGAAATGCCACCATTAGAGGAGTGGGACTTTGACACTCTTGAAGGGTTGATTGAACAAACAATAAAAACTGTGTGTCAAATGATGGAATCCAATAAAGAAGAGGAACCAACAGACTTGGTGAACCATTAAGAAAAAAAGATCACTTACTCTTCAATTAGCATAGGATATGTTAGAGCTCTTTTTTGGTAGTGAGTCATGTCTTGGATTACATTAGAAAATGGTATGTTTAATTATGTTGATGAATATATGGCTTATGTATTCAAGGAACAAATTTGTGAATGAAATGGTAACATTTTAATTGAATAATTATTTAGATTTTCCTTCAAACCTATACATAACAATAAACATGGTTGTAAACTTAAAATCCTCATAACCAGTGATGAAGTCATCATTGGTATGCTTACCAATTAGATCTAAAGCTGATGATACCTTAACCTGAGATTAATCTTCAAAAAGTATGTAGCTTCATTCAACTGATCAAATGAATTGTCTATCCTTTGCAACAAATATCTATTCTTGAATGTGATTTTGTTAAATTTTTCTATGATCTACAAATAATCTTATGAATTGGCCTTTCTTTTTAACAAGAAACATTAGTGCTCCTTAGGATGATTTACTTGGACGAATGAATCTTTCCTCCTATTAACTCATCCGAGTGAGTTTTCAATTCAATCAACTTAGCTGGTGTTATTCTGTAAGAAGGAATGACTATTGAATTTGTTCCTGGATATAGTTTAATCTTGAACTTTTTCTCTTAGTGTGGAGGTCAGTCATCAGGGAATATATCCATATAATCTCAAATCATAAGAATATCCTCAATTATACCATGTGACTCAAAAACCTTTTCTTTTATAAGTAGTTGGTATTTATGTTTTCGTTTCATATCACTTAGCTACACTGACATAAGGTTCTTGGGAACCTTGTTTGAAGTCCCATAAATCTTGATTATCTCCCTAGATGGCATCTTCAATGTAGCCTTCATCTTTTAGCAATTGATATGAGCTCCATACCATGACAACTAGTTCATACCTAAATGACATCATAGCTCTAGAAGAGGAGATATATATATATATATAATACTAGCTTGGTTGAAATCATGCCATTGGTAAATTTGGGGCCGCACTAGCATTTTTACCCTAAGGTAACATGAACCCTTATTGATGTGTCTACATTCATTCCATGTGCGAATGGTTATTAGTTGTAGTCTTTTCACCGTATCATTACGTATACATAACTAAAACATCCACTATGACATTAAATAAGGTAGATGGACCTTCAATCTTTACTAACTTCAGTGGTGTTGGTCCCTTAGCAACTACATTAACTCTAGCCTACTACTGTTGCTATGCCTAATTTTGTTGTGGGACCTTCAATCTTTACTAACTTCATTGGTGTTGGTCCCTTATAATGGTGGTCCTAATTTTGTTGTCGGTACCTCTATGGTTGTCGTGGTCTTTGTACTTGTTGCTAATAACCATTTTGATGACTATCATGTGGGGACACTCCTTTTAGGCAACCAGTGGTTGTTTTTCCTTTACCAATGAAGAAGTTTCAAGCCAAAAAGAAAGGAAAATCATACTCGTCTAATTGAGGAAAAATAGAGGAAGGTCATACTCATGCATAATTAAGGAAATATGTCATGGGACCCACAATTAGTAGTTACCTCCCCATAGGTAGGGCCAACTTTGACTACCATGGACACCACTAGGATGTCCATCCTACATTTATTGCATTGCCCATGCATGTGATTCTAGTTCAGTTCTTTGTTGCAATCATAAAATGATGAAGGGATCAATAGCCTATGGCATCCAAACAATGACAAATAAGATGTGACAAATGCAACCATCAGCTCAACCAAAGGCCAACAACAAATCACTTAGATTTCTAAATATAAAATGCTCCAACCTCTTACCTTCTCAAATACCCTAGAGGTCAAAAATGGTTTGCTAAAACAAAGAATACCATAGAGGCAATGGAAGTCATTGATGATTAAAAAAAAATCTCCCTTTACCAACTCGTCAATGGAGTAAATATATGGTGAAGAACCACCAAACAGAACCCAAAGATTGATGTTGTCACTATTTCAAAGGTCCAATTTGAGTCCTTTTTTTGTGAGTATTTTCCTAGTTGTTAAGAGGCAGATGTGTTTGGTATTTTCCTAACCTTACTAGGTTTTGATGATTGTTCAAGAGTATGGAGTTTACTGAGCTATTAGACTTCTTTTTTTCCCCCATCTTCATAAAGGGACAACATAGAGAAGTTTTTCAATGAGTTGCCTCTAAAGTTGAGAAAACTCTTGCTCTTACAATTTTTGAGTGATCATGAACGTAGCCATGAATTATAAGCATGTAACACTCCCCTTTTCGAACATTTTCAAAATTTGGTTTGGTTACTTTAAAACCTTTGTTAATTTATTTTTCTCAAAATTGATACTTCTTTTTATAGTGGAAACTTAAGGAAAATATGCTTTTCTTTGCTTTTGAAAACTTTCTTTTGATTTTGGAAATTCATCCTTTCATATAAAAACATTTTGGGACTTTATCCAAATGAGGATGCTACTATTCATTTTGTGTGTTTTGTTCTATTGGCCAATATTAAAAGCAAAGCTGCCATGATAGAAATAAGAGCTAAAAGATCATTATTACATGTAATAAGAATTCAATTAAGTTACCAAATGATAAAAATAAAGTGTTTGCCCAAATACAGTAGGCCCCATATAGAAAACCAAACTCGGTTCTATTCATTGAGAGGGTACATCACTAATGTGGTAAGGAGGAAGAACAGAAAATGGCAAGACCAACTCCTAAAGACTTGGTCATAAGGTATCATGTAACACCCCAACCTCTGATTACTCAATCGTACAAAAGCCAAATTATAGTAATATGTTGGTGCCAATAATAGAAATAAAAGTATAAAGGATCATATAATCAAGGTCGACCAAAGGACAAGGATGTTACACCTTTAAATCACACATTCTCTAAAGGACGTCATCAAGAAGATTCAACAACAATACATAATATTAATTAAAAGAGAATCAAAATCAATCAAATATTATAAGAGGTTCCAAATACATTAAATAATAAAGTTGAATCCATCGGCCAATACATAAATACTAAATTAAAGGGGCAAACAAATAATCTAAACATATGATCTAACGACCAACTCTAAACACGACCCATCTAGAAAGGGTTGGCTGAATATACACTGATAAGTAATCAGCTAAAAATTAAAATGGAAGGAAACTCAAAAAAACCTAGTGGATCAATCCAAACACATCTCCAACGTAATGATAAATAAAACAATGATATGCAAAATCTTTCAAACACTATGCATTTCAAATAGTTGTTTGCTTATGATTGGCATTAAGAGTGAAAGAACTAACTTCAATGTCTCTCTTCATTGGGTTAAGACAGTCTAAGGACACCTCCTAAAGCGAACATCAACCTTCAGTGACACATGTTTATAGAGGCATCAACGATCGCATATAGTTTTAAAGTAGGGGTCAACCTACGAGTAAACCATAAACAAAATTATGTAAAAGCCACACATACGATTGGTACAATACTAATCTATGGCCCTAAACCTAAACTATATTAATCGAAAATATTTATGGTGATCAAATATGGATATACTATGTTGAGTCTACTTCTCTAAGCATAGTACCCATGACAATTAAATATAGATACATTGTATTGGTATGTAGTTAATATCTTAATTATCTTTATTTAGTATAGGTTACAATAAATTTGAGTAAACATTTCCAATGCACATATACAGACAATAAGATATTAAATAGCAAGAATTCGATCATCATGCATAAGATATTAGTTGAATTAAATACACAAGAATGTAACACGATATTGAAATGTCCTAGCATGCCTCCATAATTCATTCATACATACATTCATTTATGAAGATGATAAAACATTAGCATGACCCTAACATTCATTTCAAATAATAAACAACTAACCACATCGATCATCTTAATTAAAATAATACAAGAGAGAGAAAGATATTACTTCCACCAATATTCAAACTTTGGTTCTTCCTCGAAATCTGCATTTTGAGTCTCTACCCTCTGATGCTTGCCCTATTATATTGAAATGTCTGGTTTAGTTTCTTATTCTACATCTCATGATATTTAAGTCTTATTTACCATTTATTTACTCTTTACAATTAAGTGGTATGGTACAATACTCTGGTCACTATTCTTACCAAATTAGTTGTATCTAATTGTCTTGGTGGTTTTGAGTTAGACTTGACTTACTCAATTCCAATTTTGAAGAGTTATTAATTATAACTTTTTTGGACCCATACCACGTAAGTTTGAAGGTTTTATTGCTTAGTCATGGTTGCCATGCAACAATAGAACTAACCATCGCTATGACCTATTTCGGTGAACTTAATTTTGTCATTTCATGTGGTTAACTACTTGGATCTAATTTAACCCTTGAGTTATGTTTTAAAGGTGTTTCTAACTGTGTTTTAAGTGTTTCTAATTACTTATCAGTATTCCTAAAAAGTACATCGAAAAGTGTTTTCTTCTAAGGTTTTTTGTATTCGTTTAGTGTCATACAAGGCTATAGGCTAGGGTTTCCATTTTTTATCTCTTTCCTTCAAATATCCTAATGGTTTGAAAGCATTTTAACCTAAGTATAAGAACTACAAATTTCAGCCCTAAGCTTTTTAATACTAAGGTACATGGGAACCTTGTTTTAACCATTTTTTTATGCCCATTTTGCCCCAAATAAAGATCATTACTTTAAGGATTTATTTTCTATGTATTTTTACATATTTCCTCATGTTTCTTTGCTATTGTGTAATCTATTATTACATCGCTGCGTACTTTCAGCCATGCTTGCATACACCAAAATGCTCCAAAAATACCTTTTTTGGGTGTTTTGCTTATGACATGTATATGTGTGTGTGGGCCGTTGTTCCCTTTGTCTTGTGTTCATTTTGAGACACATTTCAACTCTATTCTAAGGTCATAATAATCTAATATGTGGTTGTACACATTCAGCTCATGCTATATGCATAAAAAAAATGCTTAAAACACTATTTTTCGATGTTTTCACCCACATACTCTAAGGGGTTTATGTGTACAGTGTTGGATTGCCACCACCTACTTTGAATCTTCATGGGGGTGGTGTCCACGTTAGAAATCAGGCCCACTCTTAGTCCCTAGTGGTTCCACATATATGTACAAGAAAGATATCCTAAACTAGGATTTTAGGAAAATATACCTTTTTAGTTTTTATTTGGATGAATCTTCTTTTTATTTGGATGAATTTTGTTGTACCATTTGCTTGGCTGCCTCAGGAAGGGCTAAGTTAAATAGGTGTAATGCAAGTCCCAATTTGAATAGAGCAGGTTTAATATGTGAAACTCGAAAAGCAAGTACTGTTATCTTAGTTAGATGATACCCAAATTATGGATCGAGTTGACCAGTGCAAGGCCATTCAAGTTGAGTAGAGGGCTGAGCAGGTTAGTCAACATTGGCAAAATTCAGGGAAAGACGTAATGTCAACTCGGTAGGTCTAACTGGGGAGAACATTGCTTGAACAGATTTGACTTCACTAAGGTTGAGCACACAAAATGAAATTTAAAAAATTGCATGAAATTGGCTCTGCCAAATAACATAGAGGTTTGCAACCTAGGCTGAGCTGAGCTCCTTACTCGCCTACAAGCCCATAGATCATCCTTACTAAAAGGAGTGGGTCATTCTTCGAAGATATAGATCTTTAAAGTCTATATATATCAACCATAGTTGTAAATGAGACAAATCATTCAAATTTCTATGAACACATTATATGCTATGGAACTTTCATCAATAACGAGGGTTTTTCCTTATCTTTTCCCTCAAATTTTTCGTGTTGTACTTACTTCTATCATTTTAATTTATAATAAAGTTATAGTATCAATAATGATATTAATGAATGATAAAATAATAATGTTATTAATATTATTATTATCATAGGTATGAGAAAACAATGCTAAAAACACATTTGGTAGAATACGAAGATAATAATGAGTCACATTATTATATGGATAAGAAAAAAATTAAGAATAAAGGAAGAGAGTAAATACTAACAATATTCATAAAATAAAATAATAGTGAAATAAGATATTGATACTAATAACAAGAATTATGATAAAATATCGATAATTATTAGAGGCATTACGATAATGATAAAAAATAAAAATAATAAAATAAACTATACAAAAACAAATGAATAAATAAAGATACAGTGCTAATAATAAATTATAACTAATAAGTATCAATAAGAGATTTCAAGAACCAATAATGCTCCAAACAATAGAAAGAAGCACACAAAAATAAAAAATAAAAAAAGAAAGAAAGGTAAAGATAGAAAAAAAAAGAAAAAGAAAAATAAAGGAAAACAAAATAATGAAAAAACAAAAGAAAATGAAAAAAATGAAAAAAATGAAAAAAAAGAAAGAAAGATAAAAGAAAAGTAAAAGATTAAAAAAGAAAAGAAAGATAAAAGAAGAACAAAAAAAAATGTAAAAGAAAAAAAGCAAGAAAAGATAAAAAGAAAGAAAAAATTGAAGATAGAAAAGGAAATGAATTAATAAAAGAAAAAAAAATAGATAAAAGGAAAGAAACAAAAAAACAAAAAAACAAAAAAACAAAAAAAGAGCAAAATGGAAAAAATAAGAAAAAATAAATAAAAAAATGAAAATAAAGAAAACAATATATAAAAAATAATAAAAAAAGAACAACAAATAAAAGGAACAAAAATAGAAAATAAATAGAAAAGAAAAAAAAAGAAAAAAAAAATGTTAAAAATACAACTAAGATAGTCATTGGAGAAATTCTTACTAGTACTTAACTATAATTTTATTTTTATGTGTGAAGCAAGTGGATTCCATGACTTTCCTCGTGACTGATTCTAGTGGTGCCAATCTTCCTTCGCCTTTCCCAAGCACGCATGGGTTGGAGAAGTCGTACCCCATTTCCGAC
>JAJIYU010021418.1:0-10042 GCA_030144865.1 Tinospora cordifolia | reverse complement strand
TTGAACTTGTTCTTCTCCTTCACAAGGGACTCCAATTTTTCTCAAATTGCTTTGATCTTATGACCGATATCATGACGCACAACAACTGGTTCAAAACACGAACAAGGAGAATATCAGCAGATTTGAGCTGATCTACAATCAAGAAAACAAAGAAGAAGAACAGAGGAAAGAAGAAAGAAAGAATTGCAGAAGAAACAAAACAAAGTTATCTTTGTTTTCAACCAAGAAAAGATTATTCATTTATGTTACACGTATATGTATTTATACACAGAGGACAATTGCTGTAACTACCTCTGTACACATATCACAAGATCATTGGTGCAATATGTAATAAACTAACAGGTGTATAATAGGTGTATAACACGTGTATAATAGAGGTATCCCTAACATCTAACAGGTGTATCTCTAACATTCCCCCTCAAGTACACTGGGGATTCACATCCAGTGAGCTTGGAACGTAGCATCTTAAATCGTGGAACAGATAGAGCTTTTGTGAAAACATCAACAACTTGATCAAATGATGGAACATGACCAAGGACTACTTGTTGTTGGGCAACCTTATCACGAACAAAGTACAAGTCGAGCTCAATATGTTTAGTTCTAGCATGTAAAACAGGCTTGTGAGACATAGCAATGGTGTTTTGATTGTTACACCAAATAGTAGGAACACGAGCCTGAGGAATATGCATTTCACGTAGCAGGGATTGTAGCCACGAGATTTCAGCAACTAGAGAAGCAAGGCTTCTGTACTTAGCTTCAGTTGAACTACGAGATATAGTGTGTTGTTTCTTGGCACTCAATGTAATGAGATTAGAACCCAAGTAAACACACATACCAGAAGTAAACTTCCGATCATCATGATTTGATACCCAGTCAGCATCAGAGAACCAGACAAGGTTCTTGTTTGTTGCTACAGGAGATTTGGTAATGTGTAGACCATAATGAGAAGTACCTTTAAGATATGTAAGGATCCTTTTCACAACCTTTCAATGTTCTGTCAAGGGAGATTGCATAAACTAACAAACTCAGTTAACTGAATAGGCAATGTCGGGTCTAGTAATGGTCATATATTGCAAAGCTCCAACCACAAATCGATAATCAATAGCAGTAGCCAACGAGTCGCCTTTGTAAGTAGATAGTTGATTTCCAACAGAAGATACCATAGGAGAAGGCGTAGACTTAGCATTCAATATATTTGCTTTCTTTAACAAATCTTGAATATGTTTATGCTGAGAGAGATGAAGATCAGTAGCAGCTGGAACAACTTCTATACCCAAGAAATAATGAAGAGAACCAAGATCTTTTAAAGAGAAGAAGTTACTCAAACGAGCCACTGTCATGTCAATGGCATTGGAATTGCTACCTGTTATGATAATATCATCAACATAAACAATAATGTAGAGAATTTAGTGCGGAGTGAAGGAACAAAACAAAGATTGGTCTGATTTGCAGGAGAAGAAACCAATGGTGGAAAGAGCAAGTTTGAATTTATCAAACCACGCACGCGGAGCTTGTTTCAAGCCATACAACGACTTGTGTAGTTTACAAACTGATTTAGGTCGTGTAGAATCAACAAGTCGTGTAGAATCAACAAAACCAGGTGGTTTCGACATATAAACTTCTTCATTAATAATACCATTGAGAAAAGCATTATTGAAATCCAATTGACGAAGAGGCCAATTATTATTAACAGCAATGGATAGTGGCACTTGAACTGTAGATGGTTTAACCACTGGACTGAAAGTTTCAGAGAAATCAAAACCTTCAATCTGATGAAAGCCCTTGGCCACTAACCTGGCCTTATGCCTTTGAATAGAACCATCTGGATTTTGCTTGAGTTTGAAGACCCATTTACATCCAATAATTTTTCGACCAGGTGGAGCAGGTACTAAGCTCCAAGTGTTGTTAGAGTGTAAGGCATGAAATTCCTCCTTCATCGCCTGTAACCAGGCTGGATGCAACAATGATTGTTTGACAAAAGCAGGAATAGAGACATTAGAATCAACTATTAACACTTTTGGCTTACGTATTCTAGATTTGCCTCTAGTGATCATGGGATGCTCATTAATAGTTTTGGGCAATGATTGAGATGGACAAATTGAAGTAGAATTCGGTGGACTGCCAGGGGATGGTGAAGATGATTGCCTCTCATTGGTATTATTGGTTGTAGGATTAAGGTTGGTAATTGAAGGTGTTGAGAGGTTGGAGGGCTTGAAAGGTGGAATGACAGGGGAAAACAAAGAGACATGATGATCTATAGGTGAAGATGGAACACATGATGAAGAGGAAGTAGTAGATGGAAAAATATTTTCATTGAAAACAACATGTCTAACAACAAAAATTCTCCCATCCTGTCGAAGACATTTGAAACCTTTGTGAGAGGGACAATATCCCAAAAAAAAAAAAATACAAGGTGCACTGCGAAACTCTAATTTGTGCTGCTGATAAGGTCTTAGATAGGGATATACAAGACAACCAAAAACCTTGAGATTAGAATAATCAAGTAAAACACCATAAAGACACTCAAAATGAGACTTTCCAATTAATACAGGTGTGGGCATTCGAATGATAAGATAAACTGCTGTAAGAAATGCTTCATCCCAAAATTTCATAGGTAATGAAGATTGAGACAATAAACACAATCCAGTTTCTACAATGTGCCTATGTTTCCTTTCAATTAAACCATTTTATTCATGTGTGTAAGGACAAGAGTGTCTAAAAAGAATACCATGATCAGATAGATACGAGGCTAATATCACGAACTCTTAACCATTGTCTGTCTGTAGTGTCTTGATCTTTTGAGAAAAATGAAGTTCAACTTGAGCCTTGAACTTAGAATGCAGAAGATAAATCCAAGTGAATCGACTGAACGCATCCAAGAAACTCACATAATAGTAATAGCCATTAGATGATGTCATTGGTGCAGGACCTCACACATCAACAACTATAAGTTCAAGGGGTTTAGTGTATACTGTTCTAGATTGACAAAATGGCTGTTTATGAGATTTACTCATTTGGCAATCATGACACACAAATGAAGATAGTGAGTCATTCTTGATATTGCATTTATTCAACACTGACTTTACAATAGCCATCGAAGGATGACCAAGTCATTTGTGCCACAAAGAAAACTCAGAAACATGAGACCAATCATCTTTATTTGTTGAAACTGAAAAATTATGTGTAGAGGAGTAATCTTTAGGTGTTGAGACAGATGAAACAAAATTCTTGATAGTAGAAACCTTGTTGGAACGCAAATGCTAGTGGAACTCATATAGTCCTTTGTTAAGTGCGCTTTGAAGAAGCACCTTCTTTGAATGATGATCCTTTACAAGGCAACATGTGTCATGAAATTCAAGAAACACATCATTATCACGAAAAAACTTAGAAACACTCAACAAATATTTTGTTATTTGCGGAATGTGCAATATATTCTTGAGAAAAAAAATCTAATCATCATGATTGAATAGATTTGATCCAATTGAAGCAATAATAATCCAGTACCATTACGTACAAATAGCTTTTCCTTGCCGTTATAGTCAGATTTGTTCAGAAGATTAGCATTATCTGGAGTGCAATGGTCTGTTGCTCCATTGTCAGGAAACCATACAAATTTAGAAGGAGCAGAGTTTAGTACTGTGAACATTGCTGCAACATTTCCTTGGAAAAGTGCACCTGAACTTCCTGAAAATTGACTGTTATTCTAAAAATTTGGTGGTTGAAAGGAATGATCAAACCTGTAATAGCATCGTAAGGCATTGTGAACAGTTTTGTGACTGATTTGGCAAGGATACTTATTGTGGTTGTTGCGACCACGACCTCTTCCCTTACGTCCAAGATTAGTAGGTGATCTTCCACCATTGTTATGGTTATCAGGTTTTGAATTACTCCCTTTCTTGTTAATAGCAACGTTGGCACTCATTGTATTACCATGAACATGCTGTTCAATTCTTGCCTCATGTGTGAGTAAAAGAGCTGAAATTTCTGACATTGAATAGCAATGTGGCATGGAGGTGATAGAAATGACAAAACTATCATATTCAGGTCCTGAACCACAAAGTATAGACATCACCTTATCATCATCTTTCAGGACATAACTTGCAAAAGCAAGAGAGTCGAACAGATTCTTCTTCTTCATTAGATATTCAGTGATTAGTGTACTTGCTTTCTTCATCTCTGCAGTTGTAGTTTCAATTGCATCACATTTGCTTTAGATTGTGAGGAAAACAAAAGTTCGATGTTCTTCCAAGCTTCACAAGCAGTCGTACATCCAACAAGTTTAGGAAGAAGATCTTGACTTATTGAAGACAGGATCCAGCATAGCAAAATCTGATCTTGCTGCTCCCAATCTAAAAACACTTCAGTTGGTGATCCATCTTCATTTAGATGAGATGGAGGAGCTACTGATGGATCAATGAATGATCCGAGACGATTACCACGTATCGCTGCTAAAACCTGTTGACGCCATAGTAAGTAATTGTTGTGATTTAGCTTTATATTGAGTTCGAGTTTCATAGGTGTGAAAAACTTCAAACTGCGATTGCTGAAGCTTGAAGAAGCAGCTCCTAAATCTGCAGATGTTTGCTCTGATACCATATCAGTAGATTTGAGCTGATTTGCAATCAAGAAAACAAAGAAGAAGAACAGAGGAAAGAAGAAAGAAAGAATTGCAGAAGAAAGAAAACAAAATTATCTTTGTTTTTAACCAAGAAAAGATTATTCATTTCTGTTACACATATATGTATTTATATACAGAGGACAACTACTATAACTACCTCTGTACACATGGCATAAGATCATTGGTGTAGTACGCAATAAACTAACAAGTGTATAACACGTGTATAACAGAGGTATCCCTAACATTTAACAAGTGTATCTCTAACAGAGAAGATAAAGAACAGAATAACTTATTTGTAGTGGGTTGACGAGGGAAAAGAGCTTCCTCCTCTTGTTGTGAAGTCGTGATGAGTGATTTGAAGCTCCATTCTTCCAGCAAGTCTTCCATGTCATAGGCAACATCTTTCAGATTTTCCATCCACTTCTTGTTAGAGATGTCTACTCTGTAACTGTAACAGAAACATTTTGTAACCAATGATTAGTTGACATGTGTGTAATGCAGTTATATCTCAGCTATATCATATATATATTGGAAGAAAAGATAAAGAATGACGATTGGGTTCTGGTTTCATTTTCTCTATTTTTCTCTCCTATGTAGTCTTCTTCTTTCTTTTTTTCTTGCTCAGTTTCTCTTCTTTTCTATTTTTTCTCATCTGCTTCTTCTGTCTTAGATGTTAAAGAGCTAATTCTCATTCTTGATTGCTTGATCTATCCATTCATAAGACAATCATGGTATCATAGCAAACATCTGCTGCTAATCAAGGATCTCATAGTCTTGGAAATCTTGGTTCTCAATTCCAGTCTCCAATGAGGCTAGAACTCATTGTTAAACTCAATCATGGAAACTAACTTTTGTGGTGCCAACAAGTTTTTGCTGCAATCAAAGGAAGTCAACTTGAAACATTTACAGATCCATCAGTGGTACCTCCTGCTCGTGTGACTGACAATGGTTCAGTTAATGAAGATTTTCTTGATTGGGAGCAACATGATCATATATTACTCTGCTAGATGTTATCATCAATAAATCAAATTTGCTTCCTGAACTTGTTGGATGTTCATCTACTTGTGAAGCTTGGAAAAATATTGAGGCTCTATTCTCATCTCAGTCTAGAGCAAATATAATGCAACTTAAGCTTCAGTTGTAGACATTAAAGAAAGGCAACCTTTCAATGTCTGAATATCTGTTGAAAAAGAAAAGTTTAATTGATTCACTAGCTTTTGCAGATTATATCATGAATGATGATGACAAGGTAATGTCTATCTTAAGTGGTTTGGGTCAAGAATATGACAGTTTTGTCATTCCTATCACTTTTATGCGACAATGCTATTCCATGCCAGAAATTTTTGCACTCTTGCTTACACATGAAGCAAGAATTAAGCAGCATGCTCAAGAAACCTTGCTGTCTGCCAATGTTGCCACAAGTAAAAATGGAGCTTCTAATCCATCCTCCAATTCTGTTGCTGTTGCTGCTACAAATGGTCGTGGTTCTAACAATGGAGGAAGGAGAGGTTGTGGTTGTGGTAGAAACAATGGTAACCGAGTGCCTTGTCATATTTGTCACAAATCTGGTCACAATGCACTGCATTGCTACTATCGGTTTGATCATACATTTCAATCTCAGAACATTCAAACACCACAGTCTACTTCAACTTCTGGTCATTCTAACAACGTAAATCAGGGAAATGTTGCAGCTCTAATGGGATCAAGTATCTCCTCAGCTAATTCAATCTGATTTCCTGATAGTGGTGCGATTGATCATTGAACTCCTGACTGTAGCAATCTGTTGAATAAATTTGAGTATCATGGAAAGGAAAAGCTCTTTGTAGGTAATGGTGCTGGTTTGTCCATACATTCTGTTGGGTCTAATCATTTTGCCCATCCCAAACATCCATTTATTCTCAAAAACATTCTTCATATTCCTCAAATCACAAAAAACCTGTTAAGTATTTCCAAATTTTGTGCTAACAATCATGTATTCATTGAGTTTCATGTTGATTTCTGTCTTGCGAAGGATCCAACTATGAAGAAGGTTCTTCTTCTTAGGGTCCTCAACAAGGGTTTATATGAGTTTCATCTGTCGTTGCAATCTTCTAAATTCTCACAATGTCAATCCAGATCTGCTGATAATCAGTTCAAATCTGCTGGTAACAAGCCTTATGTTGCAGCTGCTTCTTCTGTAATGTCTTGTAATAAGCCATCTGAAATTTTTTTTATGGCATTTGCATCTTGGTCATCCTTCTACTTCAATTGTTCAATCTGTTTTACGTTCATTCAATGCTAAAACTATTCCTTTCAATTAATTTCTTTGTCATGATTGTCAACTTAGCAAATATCATAAACAACAATTTCATTCTTCCACAACTAAGTATAATGCACCATTACAACTGCTTGTTGGTGATGTTTGGAGACCTACACCTATATTATCCTCAAATGGATATAGATATTATGTTAGTTTTATGGATGCTTTTATAAGATATACATGCATATTTCCTCTTCAATTAAAGGGTGATGTTTATCGGACTTTCATTCAATTCAAACAAGAAGTTGAGATTCGTTTTTCACGCAAGATTAAGACTTTACAAACTGATAATGGCAAGGAATTTCTATCTCTTAATTAGTTTCTAGCTGATTGTGGGGTGCATTTTCGTCATTCATGCCCATATACGCATGAACAAAATGGCTTACTTAAAAGCAAACATCGTCACATTGTGGAGACTGGACTTGCATTGCTGTCTCAATCTGGGATGCCTGCAAAATTCTGGGATGAGGCATTTCAGACAATTGTTTTTCTTATTAATCGCATGCCTACACCAGTTTTATCTAGCAGCTCACCTTATCTATGTTTGTATGGCACTGTTCTAGAGTATGCCACTCTAAAAGTCTTTGGATGCTTGGTTTATCCTCATTTGAGGCCCTATGGACGTCATAAACTTGAATATAAGAGTGCAGCCTGTGTCTTTTTAGGCTATTATCCAAGTCACAAATGATATAAGTGTCTTCGATCTGATGGAAAGATTTTTGTTGTAAGAAATGTTGTTTTTAATGAGCTTGCTTTTCCATTCAAGGATTCAGACTTCCTAGTTTCCTCTTCTACATCTCCAACTACTGCTTCAGCTAGTATCCCATTGTTTCCACTAGTTGTTCAACCAGCTGCTTCAAAGACTGTTGTACAGTTTGCTGCTCCAATATCTACTCCAAAGAATACTCAACTTACTGCTCTAATATCTATTATTGCCACTGTACCTGATTCTGTTACAGCTCCAATATATGAACAGTCAGGTGATCATGCTTGATGATACTCTCCCTGTGATCTTCCTACCTCTCTTCACCCAATTGTTAACAGTCACCCTATGGTCACTAGAGGAAAGTCAGGTATTTTCAAGCCTAAAGCATGGATTCTGGAACTTGATACAACAGAAACACGCTCTGTTAAGCAAGCAATGTCTCATTCCAGCTGGTTAGATGCAATGAAGGAAGAATTTCATGCCTTGCAACAAACCAAAACTTGGAGTTTGGTTTCACTTCCTGCTGGTCGGAAAGTGATTGGTTGTAAATGGATTTTTCGTATTAAAAGGAATCCTAATGGTAGTATTCTCAGGCACAAAGCGTGTCTTGTTGCTAAAGGATTTCATCAATTGGAGGGGTTTGATTTTGCTAAAACCTTTAGCCCTATTGTAAAACCAACTACAATTCGCGTTCTTCTTTCTGTTGCTGTTTCTTGAGGGTGGTCACTGCAACAATTGGACTTCTATAATGCATTCTTGAATGGTACCATTGATGAAGAGGTGTACATGGCTCAACCACCTAGTTTTGAAGATTCTTCACGCCCCCATTTAGTTTGTCGACTACGTAAAGCTCTATATGGCCAAAAACAAGCTCCTCGTGCTTGGTTTGAAAAACTCACAAGTGCATTGGCAGTATTTGGCTTCATCTCTTGTAAATCTGATAATTCCCTATTCTATCAATTCTCAACTGATCACATTTTCTATATTGTGGTCTATGTCGATGACATAATAATCATTGGCAGCTGCTCATCTACTATTGATTCTCTTGTTACTCAGTTGCATAAGTGTTTTGCTCTTAAAGATCTTGGTCCATTGCATTATTTCTTCGGTATTGAGGCAACTACCACTCCCTTGGGATTACATTTGTCTCAACACAAATACATTTATGATCTGCTAAATAGAGCTAACATGATGAGTGCCAAGCCTGCTCCTTCTCCTATGGTGTCTTTTGTTGGTGGCAAGTTATTTGCCTATTATGGTGATCCTGTTTCTAATGTTGCTAAATATCGATCAGTTGTTGGAGCATTACAATATGTGACTATTACAAGACCAGACATTGCTTATTTTGTTAATCGCGTGTGTTAATTTATGCAATCTCCTCTAAATGAATATTGGAAGGCTGTCAAACGTATTCTTCATTATCTTAAGGGCACATCAAATTTTGGTCCATCTTTCACTAAATCCAGCTCTCCATCTGTTGACTTACATCTTGTTGGATTCTCTAATGCTGACTGGGGCTTGAACCCTGATGATAGAAGGTCTACTTCAGGCCTTTGTGTATATTCGGGTCCCAATTTGATCACTTGGGGTGCCAAAAAGCAGCATACACTTTCCCGGTCTTCAATAGAAGCTGAATTTAGAAGTCTCGCTTCTCTAGTTGCTGAAATCTCCTGGTTACAATCCTTGTTGTTTGAAATGCAGATTCCTCAGCCCTGCTTGCCTACCCTTTGGTGTGATAATCAAAGTACCATTGCCATGGCCCACAATCTCGTTCTACATGCTCATACCAAACATGTGGAACTTGATCTATACTTTGTTCATGATAAAGTCACTCAAAAGAAGCTTGTTCTTGGTCATGTTCCCACACTAGATCAAGTTGCTAATATATTCACTAAAGCTCTCTCTACTTCCTGGTTTCATTCTCTTCGTGACAAGCTCACTGTGCGAGATCTCTCCGTGTGCTTGAAGGGGGATGTTAGAGATGTCTCTTCTGTCTGTAACAGAAACGTAACATAAACATTTTGTAACCAATGATTAGTTGACATGTGTGTAATGCAGTTATATCTCAGCTGTGTCATACATATAATGGAAGAAAAGACAGAGAATAGCGATTGGGTTTAGGTTTCGTTTTCTCTGTTTTTTTTTCTCCTCTATAGTTTTCTTCTTTCTTTTCTTTCTTGCTTAGTTTCTTTTCTTCTTTCTTTTCTTTCTTGCTCAATTTCTCTTATTTTCTATTTCTTTTCTCATCTGCTTCTTCTGTCTCAGATGTTGAAGAGCTAATTCTCATTCTTGATTGCTTTATCTATCCATTCATAAGACAATCACTCCTTCACTGATTCTTTGGTGACTTGCTTCTTATCTACATCTTCTAACACTTCCTTGATGGCTTTGAGTGTTTTTGAGAGCTTTTTGATCTCAT